>QVXC01000283.1:0-44348 GCA_003501895.1 Phaeosphaeria sp. A1 3.1a
GAGGAGGAGAAGGAGGAGTCTGACGACGACATGGGCTTCGGTCTCTTCGACTAAGCGCATCGTCTGCACGACCTCTTTTCTACGAAGTATGATCCAGCCAATCTCTCAACAACCACGAGAATCATGCGGCATGAACACGAGCATTTGGGAGGTGTCGAGCGAGCGATCGGTGGGATATGGAGAAAGATGTTGCGGCAAGAGCATGCTACTTGTCTGCTGAGATACCCCGAATGAAGCCATGCACCCTCACTTTACCTATCTGAAGATTTGATGTTGGTGAACTTGTGAACGGTGATGCGTCGTATACATGCTTGAAGTAGGACTTGTCCCAGCTCTTTGCGATTACTGGGATGCGACAAGCCACTCTAATTTAGCACATCAAGCTCGCTTTCTTTGAGCAACATCCTCATGGAGCACATCGCAATCCAAGACGCTCACGAGGCTGACTCGACGGCACAGACATAACCTCCTGGAAGCGAAGCGGCACGGTCTCGTACTTGCATCTATTCCCAACACAGACTACAATCTATGAATCTCACAATGCAATATAACTTACGCCCGATTCCGAGTCTTTGCAAATACACTAACTGCTGCGCATAAATATGGTATGTTAACATCTTCAAAGAAAGTATATTTTACCATCGCGTGAACACCATCCAAATCCCTCTATGATAATGAAATCCACCATCCTCGCCCTCCCTTTCTTCACCTCCCTCATCACCGCCCATCCCACCGACCTCTTCCCCCGTCAAGACACGCCAACGCCAGACCCGCCACAATGCTTCCCCGACCGTACGAACTGCCGCATCTGCGTCCCCTGGGGCGAGAACGGCACAGCGTGCGTGAACCGCGGAGACGTCTGTTGTTCGAACGTGTGTCGCTACGTGCCTTCGCGGTCTGTAAGTCATGGTCATGCTATACCTGCGTGTGAGGCTTTGCGTACTGACGGTATGGGTGAAGGCGTATGAATGTTATCCAAATTAGTGGTGGAGGTTACCTCTCAACGCGACAGAGTCGGCTAGATAGTCTTCTTGCCGACTCGATGAAGCAGTTGGATTGTGATAGGAGCTCATAGCGGCCATTGGGGGTAGGAAGGCCATCCCGTACCCGAAATTGAATGTGTTCCGCTCAGGTGGCGGTCTAGGACGATCTGGAAAGCGCCACGCGTTTGTCCACGAGGCGTCAGAGGATCTCGTAGTAATCTGCACATCGATCTGCTCTCCCTCTTTCTGCTGTTCCGTAATGGCCTTCTGCACCGTGCTCTCTACCGTGCTCGTCAAGTCGATGTTTCGAGGCACATATGGCGCGCTCCACTCTATAGTCAGTTGAGCCAGGTGCGGGAGATCTGTCAGAGCCTGCAGGGTACACTCCATATTGCCGTTGCGCATGTCGCAGGACTTTGTGAGGTATTTGATCATGAAGAGGACGTGCATGGACGTTATAAGCTGGCGGCGCTCTTCGTTGAAGAATTCGCTCTTGAACGCATGTAGCAAAGCTGGTATGTCGCCACCGAAGTCGTTGTGGGAGAAGGGAATGAGGTTGCTCTCTGCGTAGGTTTGATGGCAGACTCGTGTGAGAGCGAAAATGTGCTTGGTGCGGCGCCAGTACGGATCTGGGGACTCGCTGGAGATGCAATAGATTTCGGCTTCCGCATCTGAAGTCTCGTCCTCGTGGCCGTGTTGATGAGCCGTGCCGTGGGTCAGGTCAAGCTCATGCTTGACGCGGAGACAGATCCTCCAGCCACCGAGGGCGTACTCGTAGATCTTGATTCGTAGCTCTGCAGGCAGGCGCAAGAGTGGTGATTGTTCCTGATTGCGACGAGCGCTGCATTATTGTTAGCTGAGTCGGTAAGTATTAGCAGAGCACATACATCTGGACCAGCTCAGTCTGCTCCATCTCGAAAGCCCGAGAGGGTGTGCTCGACAAGGTGGTAATCGTCGGAGCTCTGTCCTTAGTATCGCGGGGTACGTCAAGCCGTTGTTACCCAAGGTAATGCAAGCTTGATAAACATGTACGAAGGGTCGCAGATAGTATGGAAAAAACGACCACTGATACTTTGTACGATGCCGAGGGTGCGTCGAGCGCAGTAAGTGGGAAGGTGGTGTGGCCACCTACCCACAATATCAGGAAACGCGCACGCTCTTAAGCAGTACAACACGTCGTACAATTACGACGCTGGCGTGACCTTGTAGCACTTACTCGTCATCTGAGTTGCAAAAGATCGGACGTTTGCGTCGATTGTGTTATGGCATGTGCAGTTTCCCCCAACTTCCAACCTCTCTCTCACCACACAGCCAAAAATACCAAAAATAAAAGCTCACGCCCCAGTGGGGCGAAGGCGAATTGAACGAGGGAGCAAAAAGATACTCACAAACCTTACACAGTGTATCTTGTGAGTTAAGTCCGGAATTCCAGATTATTACGAAGGGGAGGTCTGCAAAACTAGGATCGTAACGCGGCCGCCTCCGCCAACACGTATTTAAGGTGTGTTGGATTGCAAGAATTATGAATTAGACGCAATAAGTAGGTGAGGTAGATATGGGTGGGGTGGAAGGATGTTTTGAGGTGGGGCGGGGGCAGGGTGTGGGCGTTTGTTGTTGTTGAAAGTGACAGTGGCAGGGACGCGTTGTTGTGGACGTGGAAAGTGAGAGCGCGGTCGAAACGTACGCAGAGAGATGGAGACAGGAAGGGAAGATAGTATGAAAGTCAAGACCCGCAAAGCGCGGCTCGGTGTTACTAACAGCATCGGGACAATGGAATGATAGTTCGCAAGTTGACGCGCAATTGAAGAAGTCAAGCACTCGCCTCTATAGGGCCAATCTATTAACTTTTCGAAGTAGAGCAGGAGTGTGCTGGCCGCAACTCAATCGTCAGGCAGGCAACCATTCTTCGGTGCATGATGTGGTATATACACTTTCTGTAGTCCTCTAGGTAGGAATTCTCAGTCTTTCTTATGAGCGACGCTGAAGTCCCAGTTGTTGAGGTATCCACTTCCGGCCTAAGCATGCGTCAGTCTTGCACATGTAAGATATACAAGCGGAAGTGAAACATACACAGAGGTAGGTAGCGAAGCTGACCCAGCCAATATAAGGCGCGAGCAGCCATCCGCAGACGGGGTCAACCTGTCCCCAGACGTAGGCAAGGTAGCTGATGGTACTCCCGAGAGCAAGAATGTCGACGGTCGCAGCAATTGGTCGTCCCATGGAAAAGTAGAGTGGGGTCCAGAGCAGGTTCAAGGCAAGCTGGATGCTGTAGAGAGTGGCACCTTGCTTGGCGAGGGCTACAGTCTCAGGGTTGATGGAGGTAGCACCGGCCGTCCACGCTCGGTAGGCGGTGTAGCCCATGGTAGCATACAGGCAAGTCCATACTGGGCCGAAGACGTATCCTGGGGGATGGAATGGGGGCTGCTTGAGAGTGCGATATTGCCGTTGTGTGTCGCTTGCTGCAACGTCGTCAGAAAACGCTTCTACTTAAGAAAACCAATCTTACGGCTTATGGAGAAGCCAATCGCTGTTCCGCACGCTACCGGCAGGAGTATCGCTGCGGCAGGGTTGGAGAAAAGAAAGGTAGGCAGAGTGAGGGAGGGGATGTAGGAAGTCATGGTGCCGGTCGACTGCGAGTGCCGAAATTAGTTGGAGAGATATCCACAGGCGATCTAATGTTCTTAAACAGAGCGGCCCTCTCGGAGAACCGCAGCAGAATACCTCGCGATCTCGCGATGCGCACAGCGGCACTACGTAATAGGCGACGTCCAATCATCAGTGGCCTGCCTCGGCATGCCGCGAGGCGGACGCGCTCCTGCCCGCCTGCAGGCGTTCTCCATGACCAAGTATGGTTCCAGCCACTCTGGGTTTAGCACCAGGCCCGTTTCAGCCGCCCGAGTCCCGAGCTGCACCCGCGACACGACCTCAACCTTCCCATCACCATCTCTCGTCATCTCCACTGTGCATCTTCGCCCGGGGAGACGCTCCAGCACATCGTGAGTGCAGCCTCTTCTTATTCTTGTCGCACCCCTCTTGTCGGTAATTGTCCCCCATCTTGTAGAGCTCTTGATATAGCTCCCCAGCTTTGTCCGCGCAACCTGGCGCACTGCATTCCCTCCCACGACCATGCCTCTCCACACTTCTCTTCTCTCGGCGCGGCGCGTGTGCGCTCAATCGCATCGCCCGCAGCCATCGTCTTGTCATACTCTTCATCCCGTGCACCCTTGTCTCTACTAATTACACTCTCGGCGTCTCGTCACTTTGAGGTCCCGCTCTGACACGAGGCCACTATGGCAAACAGCTACCAACTCTATTTGTCTATCGCTTACCACGCACCACCATCTCCCGGCGAGATTGTCGACGCGAGCGAGCAACCAAGCGACTCGCGCTTCGTGTCCATGAACGACCCGACGCGCACTATTCCACACCCCTGAGCTGCAGCAACCGTGCCACGCACAACACTCGGGTTGCCAGAGCAGTACGCTGCCCAGTCATATTGTTAGTCCGCAACCATGGACTCCTACGCGTATGTCGTATATTCTGAAGATACACCCCGGGATAACACTGACGAGATGCAGTGCTCCTCGAGAAGATGACAGGGCGCCAGCTGATTCGTATAGACGGCGCTCACCTGGTAAGTCATTGCATGCTACTCTGTGCTGCACTGTTTTTGGTTCGTGAGCGATAAATGTACATGAAGAGGTCGACAATGTTCCCGAGGTCTGCATGATCACTGTCCTTTCACTCGACTGTTTCTTGGTCTGCGAACCGCGTCCGCGCTAGCCTCTTCCCCATCTCTCACTTTTGTGCTCCATGCTCTCCCACCGACCGACGTTCCTCGGCGCAACCATGAGTTGGAAATATGAACTAACGTTGGCCGCCGCAGGCTCCGGAGACCGCAGGCCGAGACGTCGCTCGCGCTCACCTCAAAACATCGACCGCTATCAGCCCGACCGAGCCCGCGACTACGATCACCCTCCTCCTCGTCGCGAAGGAAATCGAAGACGCTCTTCGCCCCCACCAGTGCAGGCTGGCATAGATCGCTATGTTCCCGGCCAAGACAACTTCACTCCTACCTTCACAACGAACCCCATCCCGAACCCCATGACGCTCGAGTACCAAGTTGGCTTCAACTTCTTCGCAGAATGGTGGCGCGTCGAGCAGGTCATCAAGGAGGAGAAGGAGCGCGCCAAGAACGGTGGGCGGAAGCCCGGCCTCAAGGGCGAGCGTGAGGCTCGCGAGGAACGAGGCAAGGAACGCGAGCAGATCCAGGCTGCTTACGATGAGTACAAGGAAAAGTTGCAGGTGCAGATGGCGAAGACCTTCGTCGACAAGCACAAGGGCGAGGAATGGTTCAAGGAGCGCTATGATCCCGAGTACGACGAGGCCTTCAAGCAGAAGCTGAAGGACTACCGACACGGCATCTATGCTGACTGGGAACGACAACTTGACGACGGCTATTTTGATGAGTTCACTCTTGAAGGTATATACAAGAATGACTCCAATGGCGCTGGCGGTCTCGTTGAGAAGGAGGAAGGCGAGACCACAGCTGCTAACGAAGTCTTGGGTGTAGGTGACCTGTTGCCCTGCAAAGGTGGCGAGATACGCGACGAGTCTGCATTCCAGCCGACGCTACTCATCAAAACCATTGCGCCAACTGTCAACCGCGAAAAGGTCGAGGAGTTCTGCAAGGAGCACCTTGGTGAAGGACCCGGCGGCTTCAAGTGGCTGAGCATGAGCGATCCCAATCCGCTTAAGAAGTGCCATCGCATCGGCTGGGTCATACTCCACCCAGACGACGAGCAGCCCATGGTCATTGACGACCGCGGTGACGAGCGTGAAGACGGAGAAGAGGGGTCTGCCGAGGCAAAGCCTGTGATGCCAGTGGGTACTGCTCAGAAGGCGCTCGACGCTTTGAACGGCAAGACGGTGGAGGACGAAAAGCGTGGGAACTTCACGTGCCACGTAGGTATCCACGAGCCACCGGCAGCACCTCGAAAGAAGGCGCTTTGGGACCTTTTCTCTGCTCCCGAGCGTATTGAGCGTGACTTGGAGCTAGCTGAGCGCCTTGTTCGAAAACTGGACAGCGATCTCAAGGTCGATCACGAGGAGCAGTTCAGCAACGTTGACGGAGTCACCAAGATCGAGCAGCGCGTCGACGATATTCGAGCCAAAGGCTGGCTCCAGCCGCCCGCAAACGCGCCAGCACCCATGAAAAAGGAGCGTGACCCCGAAGATCTCGAGGAAGGCGAAGATGAAGTCATGGACGACGACGAAGGCACGTTCGATGACGAAGTCGACGATGAAGAGCTTCTGGCGAAGAAGAAGAAGCTTGATCTTTTGATTGAGTACCTGCGCCGGGTCTACAACTTCTGCTTCTTCTGCGTGTTCGAGAGTGACTCTGTTCACGAGTTGATCCGAAAGTGCGCTGGCGGACATCTCCGACGACCCCGAGCCAGCCTGACAACTGCCGCCAAGGCTACGGCGCGTGCTACAGCCACTGGCGAGGCCTTCCCATATCGCAAGGAGGCTCAAGGCGATGGTGAGGCTAACGGAGACAGCCCAGTGGAGGAGCGAAAGCCTCTCAAGATGAGTAACAAGAACCAGCAACAACTGCAGCGAGCCTTCAACTGGGTGAAGACCTACGAGGAGAAGCTTCTGCAGCTGCTCGAGCCCGATAATGTTGACATCCGAAAGCTCGGGGGTAAGCCTTTGGAGGAGGCCATGGAAGACGAGATGGCACGGTATGTCAAGCAAGAGGACGAGTCGAAGTGGCGCTGCAAGGTTCCAGAGTGCACGAAGCTATTCAAGGGACAGCATTTCTGGCGTAAGCACGTCGAGAAGCGTCACCCAGAGTGGCTGGAGAAGCTGGAGAACGATGTAAGTGGTCGTTAAACTGACTGTGTTTGAACTACATGCTAACGAAGAACAGCTCCGACTTGTCAACGCTTATGTTGTAGATCCCGCTCATATCGCCCCATCACGGAGTGACGCCAATAGCAATGGCCATTTCCCGATGGGCAACCACGTCCAGGCCACAGGCACACCGCGCGGCTTCAACCTGGCCAGCATGAACATGGGCATGCCAGGCAACGGTATGCAGAACGGCATGAACCTGGGAGCGATGTTCAACCCTGCGATGGGCAACTGGGACCCGAACGCCCCCCACGATGATCGTCAGGGCGGACCAATGCGACGTGGAGGCCATCGCTTCAACAACAACCGCAGCGGTCCCTATGATCGACAGAACCGCGACGGGCGCAATCGACCTAACGGTGCTAACGGCCGTCTGACACCTCCACGTGGGGCTAGGCCGGGTGTGCAGCGCTACGGTGATGGCGGGCCGGGCCCAGTCCAGTCCACTCAAGGGCGCTCTATCAAGAGCTATGAAGATCTCGATGCAGTTGGTGCTGGAGGCAGCGGTGAGCTCAACTACTGAGCCTTGTAAATCAGATGTTCAAGCGTCCGTCAAGCACGGTGTCGTGACTTGGCAGAGGATGCAGTGTATACCATGGGTCATCAGGCTGGCGTTCGGAGGGACATTTTCTATGGGCTCAAGTCAGACTGCTCTTCGTTTTCCAAAGGATGCTCGCTCGAGGTGGCGTTCTCAGGAAGTTTTCATATCTTGTCATTTTCGACCTCTGTATCAGCGGGTGCATACTATAAATTTAGTGCAAACAAAATTGAATTCATTGTGTCTGTACCTTATGCTCATGTTGACAGTCTGTGTAGTCATTTGTACGATATAACTTGAGATGTAACGTCCTCTTCATTACTCAATCTGCATATTTGAACGTGCTGGTGCCGAGAAGCGGGAGTCACGCACTAAGAGCAGATTCGCAAGAGTCCGGTGGAGCATGCACTTTGGCCGATGGGCCAGACCCCAGCACACCTCCGAACACAGCGTTAAGGTTCCTTGTCCAAGAGACTCACGGAAGATCGTGGTCTTGGCCAAGCCAGGTCTCTTGATCATGCAGGTATCGCGAAATGGCATGTTGAAGTTCGCCAGGGTTGGCGGTCAGATGAGGGGCAGCAAGCGAGGATTATGTACCAAGTACATTCCACTTGCAGTCATTTCCGCGCAGGGTCTGCAGATCCGGATGTCCGCGTGGAGTGCTCCTCGCAACATGGACTTTTGTCGCCAAGGACTCAAGCATGCCGTGTCTTCCTTTGCAGCGCGTGGGCTGGCGCGTGGTGTGGCCGTGGTGGCTGTTAGTGGCTGAACCCAATGGCTCGGCGGCTGCGCCATGCGGTATACTCGGCGGTCTACGTCACTTGTGTGTGGCTGCTGTCCGTCGCACGCGGTTGCTCTGGCTTTGGAAGCTGACCAGCTCTGTTTCTCGTCTGGTAGACCGGAGCGCGACACTGTTGTCTGCTTTTTGACGCTTCCTCGCAGTGCGCCGCGCTCTCCTTGTTCGCACCAGCGCCCCAGCTTTGAAAGAGCAAGTGCAGCCTCATTAGCAGCATCAGCCCTAAGACCCGCTCCGTCATTCAACACGCGCGTCAATACTACACCAGCAGACAGGGCCCTGGCAGCAAGCATTTATACTAATCCGCATTTCCTGCTTTTGCTTCGCCCTTGACTTGCGCCCTCCAGCTTGCGCCCCGGCCTGCCATAATATATAATGTCCGCAGACACCCCGCCATCCATCACGCTGAACGGTGCAACTGAGCCGAGCACCATGGCGACCCAAACTCCAGCCCAGCAGGTCACTGAGTCCAATTCTGCGGCAGTAGAACGACCCGTTCCTCTTCAGCGAGGCGACACGACGTATTCGAAGCTTTCTACCATGTCAGTCCCGCCGGAGGGCTCAATCTTGACCGGAAAGCAAGAGCATTGTATGTACACCAACCACCTAGCTACGGCGCAAGCAAAACTAATCTGCGGATAGATCTCAAGCGCGAGCTCATTTCCCAGCAAACCAAGTATGAGATTGGCGAGCTCAACACACCAACTGCACTGCAGCGCTTCGGTGCTCCATTCCGATCGGACGCGGGGGAGGTCGCGCCTGAGGACTCGGAGCTCCCACTCCTCCGCTACATCTTCGTACACCATGTCCGCAACTTTCCGTTCCTTGACAAGGCCAAGGAGAAGGAGTTTTGGCAGAACAAGCTCCAAGTTGTGAGTTTGCCGCAAATACTGGGTGGGAAACAGTCGACGCTAATAGTGATGTTAATAGTTCCTCGAGTCCTTTGCAAGCAAAGACATCTCCTCGTCTGAAGACCGTTTGGAGGAGACGAAGCGAAGAAAGCTAGCTTTGAAAGCGCACAAACTGGTCGAGCTCATGATGGTTTCTGGCGTTCCCACCGCGTCTGGCTACGAGGAGAGGATACGCTTTGCAGAGATGGAGATTGTGGATCGAGGGGCTAACGAGAAGGGTCTCACCATGAACGCGCCTAGGGGACACTCAATCAACGGTTGGGACGTGAACGTAGCTGGCGTGCGGACTACATCGGTCAAGAGGCATCTCCGCTACCATACACATGCAGTAAGTAGCTGTCGTGGTTGATGCTCAGTGATGGACTAACAGTTGGAAGGAATACCTCATTAGAGTGAAGCAGGGCGAAGGTCAGGACATTCATATCGGCCGGCGATACGCAGATTTCGTACAGCTACACAAACGCATACGCCTCGAGTTACCGGGCAAAGTATTGCCACCGCTACCGCGAAAGAACAGCAAAGATGGCATTCTGCAATCATCATACGACGATGACGATGCAAGTTCAGTCTCTTCGGCATCAACGCAAGGCCCAGCTGCCCCAGAGCCTGTCGAGAGTAGTGGCGGCGGAGGTCTGCGAGGCTACCTTTTCGGTGGCGGTCACAAGAAGAATGCTTCACAGACATCGTTAGGCATGCCAAGATCTCCACGGGCTTCAGGCGAGAACTTGGCTTTCAAGCCAGCACGGAAGCTCTACAGAGAAGAGCAGCGTGTTTCTCTTCGCGCTTTTCTCCGTAATTTCCTCCACAACGAACGAATCGCGCAGTCCAACGCCATAGCGGATTTCTTGACTCATGACCCCATAGAAGTCAACGAGGAAGAGATGGAAGACATTGAGCGACGCGAGGACATGGACGCAAAACGTATACAAGAGCAGCAGCAATTCTACGAGGTCGCACGCAAGCGGGCCGCAGAACTCGATATACACATGGAGAAATTCAGACGCGAGATCGTGGAAGCCAACGGCCTCACAAATCTGTTTGCCGAGATCAAGACCAAAAACAGCATCAAGGAGTTGAAGCCTGAGTATCAGAAGTTCGCGGAATGGCTGCGGATAGAAATCGCTGCCACGATCTATCACCTGTTCCTGGCCGAAGACAACTCGCCCGAGCTTTTCGCGCAATTGAAGCGCATACATTCCCTCGTACCATATGGTATGCTCAAGAACGTGATCAGGATAGCCAACCCGGCGGCTGTCATGAGTGGTGTGCTCGATCTTTT
The DNA here is from genome assembly GCA_003501895.1 of Phaeosphaeria sp. A1 3.1a. Classification (NCBI taxonomy): domain Eukaryota; kingdom Fungi; phylum Ascomycota; class Dothideomycetes; order Pleosporales; family Phaeosphaeriaceae; genus Phaeosphaeria; species Phaeosphaeria sp. A1 3.1a. The sequence continues at coordinate 10,424 of QVXC01000283.1, forward strand.
CCTGGCTCAGCCTTTCGGGGCACGGTCACTGCTGCAACGTATATTTGGCATGGCCATCCATGACGGCGTCAATTCTGTACAAAAGTCTCTGGACACGCTGGCGACTACCAAGATCAAGGATGACGTTCTTTGCACCAAGATCAAGGCCTACGTGCAGGCTGATGAAGACGTTAAAGGTATTGTTCGTCAAGAAGCACTAGATGAAGACATCGACATCGTCATAACCATCCTGCGATCCGACCTCTTCAAGCCCGAGTTGAGTCCACAACAGGTCGAGAAAGTGTTCAATGGCTACGTCGCATGGACCAATGCAGTGGAGAACACGAGGCCTGGCAGGCTGAGCAGAAAAACCAGCAGTCGCAGCAATGTCACCACACCCAGCACACCTGTTGAGAAGGAGTTCAGGCAAGGAGCAGAGCTTTTCGCGCACCTAAAGCAGTATCTTAAGCTTTGTCTTCGCCAGCGAGACAAGTTGATGATGCTGGAAGTCATCGAAGAGGTAAGCATGACATTGCGCGAACTGGAGTGACTTTGAGCTAACAAATATCCAGCCCACCACCCTGCAACTCTTCCGAGACCTGTTCACAATCTTCTACGAGCCACTAGTCCGCGTCTACAAGTCGGCCAACGTCTACAACAGCATCACAGACTTCGCCATGTTCGTAGATGACATTATCAAGACGATCGAGGCTTGCCAGCGGCAAGAGATCTCAGCGGATCCCAATCAGACGGTGCAAGCTTTCATCGACCTCTGTGCGCGCCATGAGGACAACTTCTACAAATTCGTGCACGAAGTGCATTTGCACGACAATGGACTGTTCGACCAGCTCATGGGCTGGCTAGAGGGTATCCTTGAGTTCCTGAGGCATGGGCCCGCCGGCGGTGGCGGCAAGCTGGACATGAATGCACTTGTGCAAGGTGGCATGGACTCTGGCATGATTGATAAGGTGAAGGCTACGAGGGAGATCAATAGTCTCATAAGATGGCAGACTGCAAGAAAGAAGTGGCACGCCGATAAGACGAGACAGAAGATGGCCAGTGGAGGCGACGACCAAGACGGTCTTCTTGGTGGCGGCATGGCTGGCTTCAAGTCGAGCGACTTTGGTTTGAATGAGGTAAGTACGAGACCCCGAACAAGTAGTTCCGTTCGCTGACCGTACACTAGCTTGATCTTGCAGACCTCGAGATGGACGACGACGGCACGGATTCGGAGGAAGAGGAGGGCGATGACGAGGACATTGCAGATCCCATCGAGGCCGAGCGCAAGAAGCGTGCGCTGACGGCGGAGAAGCTGAGGCGGAAAGCTGGAGAACCCAAGAAGCCACAGATCGAGGAGCTGTACAAACTCAGCCCAGGCTTTGTTACCATGCTGCGCGGCGTACTTGCTCAATAGACGCATCTGCCGGTACTGGATACATGATACCAGGTGGTTAGCCACAACGCCCATGGTTGGCTTTGGTTGAAGAATACTGTTCTGCGTATAGATATCATTAACAACACTTTGAGAACATTTTTTAATATTTCCTGAATTCATTAAATACAGTGGATTCTTAGTGGTGTTCACAGCCACGTGCTTCGAATGTACGCGTGCTGAAAGAGGCTAGCGCTTCATGCAGAGCCCCGGCCGGATGTCGAGCTTAGGTGTTCCACCATCGCATAGCTGTCCTTTACAGCCGAAAGTGTCGCAACTCCACGCGTGTTGTCTTGCTTCACCCTGCACTTTACTTCTTCCTTGTACAATGATACTGCGGCTTCGGCACTAGGCGTGCTATACATTCTTTCACATATCTGGCTCGAGAAGAAGAAAGCGAGTGAATTGCACAAGGCAATTGATACAGGAAGCTTGCACAGCTGAGACTACGAGCTCGATAGGTCCCGAGCAAGTTTGTTCAGAGCACGCTTCACTCCTACATTTGCACCCGGCAATCCTGACCGCGTCTCCTTGACCGCCATCACCACCACCCAATCGCGCGACCTCTATCACCACTACCCTGCAGTGGTAGCCCGCCAACATGCCAGCCAAATCCCGATTTACAAGGCTCGACGCCTTCACCAAGACGGTCGAAGATGCGCGCGTGCGCACCACATCTGGCGGCATTGTCACGATAGTGAGCTTGCTGGTCATCTTCTGGTTAACGTGGGGAGAATGGGCCGACTACAGGCGGATAACGGTGCGGCCAGAATTGGTGGTCGACAAGGGCAGAGGCGAGCGCATGGAGATCAGCTTGAACGTCACCTTCCCGCGGGTACCTTGCGAGCTACTCACGCTCGATGTCATGGATGTCTCGGGTGAGCTGCAAATGGGCGTCTCGCACGGCATCAACAAGGTCCGATTGAGCCCTGAAAAAGAGGGCAGCACTGTTCTTTCGACCACCGCTTTGGATTTGTGAGTGGCCTGCTATAGTGGCGCAATTGGCATCTGAAGACCTTGGGTTGCTAACACTGTCTAGACACAAGGACGAAGCGCAACATCTCGACCCCGAATACTGCGGAGAGTGCTACGGTGCACCCCCGCCCACCGATGCCGTCAAGGCCGGCTGCTGTAATACCTGCGACGACGTCCGCAACGCATATGCCTCGATTTCTTGGTCCTTCGGCCGCGGCGAGGGAGTAGAGCAGTGTGAGCGCGAACACTACGCCGAACACCTCGACGAGCAGCGCCAGGAAGGATGCCGCCTCGAGGGCAGCATCAAAGTCAATAAGGTCGTCGGCAACTTTCACATTGCCCCCGGAAAGTCCTTCTCGACCGGCAACATGCATGTACACGACCTCGAGAACTACTTCAAGGACGAGTACGCGCATACCTTTACACACAAGATCCACCATCTTCGCTTCGGCCCCCAGCTGAGCGATGCTGTTGTCAAGGACATGCAGCAGAAGCACCAGAACACTGGTCCTGGCGGATGGACCAACCATCACATCAACCCGCTCGACAACACCGACCAGGTTACCAACGAGAAGGCATACAACTTCATGTACTTTGTCAAGGTCGTCTCCACCGCCTACCTGCCCCTTGGCTGGGAGAAGCAGGCACCACAGTCAACCAAGCAAGATGAGCTCTTGGGTGCCACTATTGATGGAAACTACAAGGGCAGCATTGAGACCCACCAGTACTCGGTTACCAGCCATAAGCGCAGTCTTGCTGGTGGCAATGACGAAAAAGAGGGCCACAAGGAGCGCATCCACGCTAAGGGTGGTATTCCCGGAGTATTCTTCTCTTACGTGAGTTTCCTGTTCTGGTTGCCATGTAATTTCTGGTAAGCTAATACCATGCTAGGATATCTCTCCCATGAAAGTCATCAATCGCGAGACGCGCGACAAGTCCTTTTCTGGTTTCCTCGTTGGGCTTTGCGCCGTCATTGGCGGTACCCTTACCGTTGCGGCCGCTGTCGATCGCGCCTTGTACGAGGGTGTGAACAAGATCAAGAAGATCCACTCGCAGTAAGTGCGCTTTGTGGTTTGTGCGGTACGTGCATTTACGGGCATGTTGGCGTTCCGGATTTTGAGGGCTTTGGCCTGGAGACGTAAGATAGATCTATGAGGCTTGGAAGAGAAGTAGTGGTGTAGGGCTGGTTCAGGGAAGCCAGTATGTAGCATTTAGTTGGGAAGTACCAAGATTTCGAATGCATATATGTCACGTTCACCTTGTTCGTTTGACGTTTCACTATTGTTGGGTGGTAGTGCCAGACATTGTTTCACACAATAGCCAAACTTGAGGCAATCAATAGCTACCATTGTGGCTCGGTTGTGCACGGACCACAGCGAGCAAGCTCTCGTAAGGCTTCCCCCGACTCTTCTTTCTTGAACAATCACGCAAACTCTTTCCACAACAACTCGAATACGCTCACCAAACTCAACTACCTCGAAAACAACATACAGGTGCAATTTCGAAACTCCACAATCAACATGTCATTTCCACGCGGGCGCGGACGTGGCCGAGGCCGGGGAAGAGGCGGCGGAAACTTCTTTCAGCAGCAAGAGTCAGACGGCGATATGAATATGGGTGAGCCGCGCGAGTACGCGCCACGTGGCCGAGGACGAGGAGGCCAGCACTTCAACAACAACCAACAACACTTCAATAACCACCAACAAAACTACAACGACAGCGATCAGGGAATGCAAGATGCGAACAGCTTCAACTCACGTGGTGGTCGTGGCCGAGGCCGAGGTCGAGGACGAGGCCAGCCGTTCCAGCAACATCAAAACCAAAATCAACAACACATCCCGGAGCATGAGCGAGTGCAGGCCCAATCAGAGACAGTCCAGCTCCTAGAAGGCTTCCTTGGTCGCCGGTACGACCCCAACACCAAACTGCTCGACCTCTCCAGCATCGCGGCCGACGAAGAGGTGCTCAAATCCGGCATGTTTGAGAATGAGCGAACGCAGAAAAAGTTCTTCCCCGCGCTCATGGTGGTGTGCGACCAAATGCTCCCTACGCGCGACCAAAAGATGCAAGCCATCGAAAGCGTGTCGCTGGCCAACAACAACGTGCCCAACCTCAACGTCATCTACGAGCTCGTCAAGACGCTCAACCACATCAAGAACCTGGACTTGTCTGGCAACGCGTTTGGTTCTCTCAGGAATCTCCAGCCCTGGAAGAACCGCTTCAAGTTTGTAGAGCATCTCATCATCACACCGCTGTCGGACATGAACTGGGAAGAAGAACTCACCGACTGGTTCCCCAAGCTACGCATCCTCAACGACAAGCAAGTCCGGCCGGATTCGAATGCAACAGCGGCGCCGTGCCAGCAGGCCGCCGCAGCACCAGTACCAGCACTAGCACCAGTACCGGGCATCTCAGCAGAAGAGCAACAAAAGAAAGAAGAGATGATCGCATTTGTCCAACAAGCTACGCGTCTCAATCGTGACTATGCCGTGCAGTGTCTGGAGGCGGGACAGTGGAATCTTCAACAAGCAAGCGACCTGTTCGCGCAATCGAAGGATACATTGCCGCCTGAGGCGTTTGTGCAGTAGAATTCGCACAGCTGCCATGGGGCAATGGAAGGAACGAGACGAGATATTGCGCAGGGCAATGAGATGGAAATGGCTTGGTGATAGATCTGGCAAATGGGATGGAAAAGGAAACGATGAACTTTGATTTGTGCTTTGGGTTTGCATAGCATGGAGCGTTTAGGGCGCGGGGATCGGATTATACGACTGAGAATGAGTGAGGATGAGAATGTACATGGCAGTGGGACTAGCAAGGAGGTATCTTTGGCGGTGCTCGGGTGGTCAGATTGTTTATATACCCGCGACGATGAATGGAAATGGAAGAGAATGTGGATATCATACGCAAGCAGCAATTGATGAGTTCAATGTCGTGTCTCTTGTCATTTTTGGGTATTCGTAATGTGTTATCTTCTTTATGTGACTTTGAGAAAAGATATAATTTAAGTTCGTTCACTGCCGACGGAATAGGAGTTGGAGGGGTATGTTGAGCAGTCTTCGGGGTTGTAGAAAGATGATGAATAAATCTACATAACTCCCGCAATCTTGTAATAGTGACGCACCAAGCCTTTGATAGAGTAAGAGAAGCAAGTTGAACTGCTATATAGTAGATAGCAGCAATCATTCTCTCCGTCAAACATCCCCCTCCCATGAATGAATATCTCTAATAAGAGTCCAACGCAGTACGGTAGGGATTATCGGTATGGATATGTACTACGCGTCACATAACATAATGGCTAGCATTATCTGTCCGCTCGGCATTGTAACAACCGTTGCGGAGGACTCTTCACGCTCTGCTCATGTGAGGATCGCATTCGATATATTGTCATTCAGCGCTTTCGATGCATTTTCTACAGAATTAGATTCCTTTCAAAAGGAGTACGCCATACAAACAAGACATTGAACACCTAAATACTCCAGCAGAGATCTCTGAGTGAAAGGTCCTCATTCGTGCATAATAAGAGCTGACCTGGAAGAATGTAGAGGATGACTCGACGGAGGGGCCGCACAAAATGTGGCAGCGACGTCTATTTCAATGAATCACTGTCTAGGTAGACTACAACATGGGCTACTAACATATCTCCTGTTGCCAAGTGGCAGAGGCGGAAGGATGTCGCGGAGCTAAATGCTCCGAACCTCAGATTCTTTCCCCGGGACGAGGGGTGCGACCTGGATGAACTCCTACATTTCGCTCCCTTGTATGCTGCTAGAGAGCTGTACATGATGAAGACATGGTACGGTGGTGATGTCAGGGCGTTGGTGGCTGATGTTTTGAGTTGGTATGAGCGCCGCATCTACGTACATAGATAGACAGGCTGGCACATGAGGTGCAAGAACAAGGCAATACAAGGAGGCGTAGGCACCAGGCAGCTGTATAATAAGATCAGACATCGCCCTTGTATTTCCTGAAACTATGCTGGTAATGACAAAAGTACATCAGACGATGCCCAGATTCTTACTATCTTGATTTCTTCAAGACTGTGGTGTCGCTAAATCTAGCTACCATCTCAACGCCATCGTGGCGAAAGGTTGAAATTGAATTCAGCACAAGGTACGAAATGGTACATCATTGGTATGCACGCCTGGTTATAGCACATCAGATGTGATCCTCTGTTATCATTGAGGACCCACGGGGTGCAACATTATTACATCGGACACAGGCCTTGATCGTGTTGAGGCTCTCCAGGACAGCATATATCAGGTACACTGTGATAACCCATCTTGTTTTATAGCACATCAGATGTGATCTTCTGTCCTCATTGAGGAACTACTGGATACAGGATGATTCCATCAGGCGTGGACCTCTATTGTGTCAAGACTCTTCAGGATAACATGTGTCAGATACAGTGTAATCGACCATGTTGTATCATAGCACATCAGATACTATGCAATGTTCTTGTTGAGGCCCTGCCCGGTGCAGTATTCCAACATTAGACGTCGCTACCAACTGTGTAAAGACTCTCCTGGAAGACTCGTAGTAGATGCATTATCCACATTAATCGAATACATTAGCACCAGGGACCTAGAGCGATCTCTCAAAAATCTTCTGACAGTCTCTCGTCAAATGTCGGCTCAGCTTCTGTTGGGAATCGAACCACTGTGCGTACGTGGAGGGAAGGCACGTGATTACCTAACTAGATGGCCCATGCGCTGGGTGTACCTCCTCTACGAGGTGCAACCTCACTTCTAAATCAATCAACCATCTACCTTAACTCGTTGCAACGACTGTTACTTGATTCACCCCTCTACCTTTGCCGTATCAACAGCTTCCTTGACAGTCACTTTAGGACTCATATACAGCAGTGAGTAAATTTGATATGCGCAGTATGTGATTTGAGAAACATATCATCGGTAGCTCTCAATCCAGCTATCATCAATTTCTATACCTATGATCTAGACAATATTACAGAGCCCCGAGAAAGGAGCGAAACACTAGACGTTGGCGCATCGCCAACAGCACAGTCTCCTATGCGCAAGCCTTCAAACAATGACCACTTGTATCACAACAAACCTTGTCCCTCCCTATCGTAAGTAACGATCCGCAGTAGTATCTTCCAGTTATCCAGATCCTCATGCAAGGCCTCCCATCTCGACATGCTACAAAAGCAAGGCGCGGTAGAATCGCAAAACCTTACTCATCGTCCAGTACCTCCATAATCCATCACGATGAAAATTACCTCGACTTCAGTCTCTCTCCCCTCCCTCGCTCAACCCCATTCCACCACCACCGCCCAAGCCACCACAGCAGCAGCATTCACCCTCACCGCCATCTCACCAGCGAATAACGCCGCCCCGCCCGTCTCGGGTCGCGGAGCCGTGACTTTCGACACCTGGGGAGTTTCGATGATGCATGTGTCGGAATCGTTCCTCGTGATACGACGATTGGGAGTATTGATTATGCAGCTGAGATTCAGTACGGTCCGTCACGTATGAATTCCCCTTCCCCCTCTCCTTTAATGCATATCCCCACATGAATCACTCAAATCTTAAAGTGAACACACCACATACACTACGTACCGATCTAAACCTAAGACCCCCACCCTAAGGTTCAAACCCCCCTCCCCGTCTCCACCACGTTCAACCTCGCACACATATCCAACTCCTCGCCTACCCCCGCCCCGCCCCTCAACAGGGTGTGGGATCAAGGGGCGACAAGTACGGGTTGTTGCTTGCGGCGGATATGAAAGCGGTAGCGGAGCAGGGAGATCGTTCCTGGGAAGTGTCAGGACGATGATTGCACAGTTTGCTAGGAGGAGGGATGCGGTGCTTTAGCATGGGGCTTTGCATGTTGTGGGGAGGGTGGAGGAGGAAGTGGGAATGGATGATGAGATGAGACGGGGTAGAATGGGATGGGTGGCAGAGCTGTTGAAGATCTTGTTAAAACGATCTCTGCCTCCTGCGAGAGGCGGCATGATTGGTGCCGCGGAATCTCACATTCACATTCACTACAGCTTCCGCTGCGGCTTGCACTAGCGCGTGGTCAAAGCGTCGGCGCTCAAAGTCACACCCAGCGTTAAATCTTCTCCCTCTTTTCTACACGACCTTTTACTCAACCCTCCGTTCTACAGTTCAGCATATATTGCTCCCACTCTCTTAACATGCTGAAGACCGAGTTCCCTCCCCATCCTCCGCCGATCGAACATTACAATCTTCGCAACAGGTGACTTCCTACGACTTTTGCGGTCTGGGAAAGGGCAGCATCCTCACGCTGGACGTGATGCGACGACCGTCGGGGCCATACTTCTGGGCGGCTGGTCCGCTCGAGGCCACTCACTCGTCTCATCTGCTGCACAACTATGCTAGACGCGCACTTGGGTCAGTTGTTCATCAACTCTTGGCAGCATCAAGAATCAGATCGATATGTCAAGCTGTAGCTGCTCGTATGTGCTGGCACATACAGCTCCATGGTGCCCTAGTCAGAGTCCTGCAAATGGTCACGGTGATACTCTCGCGCCGCTGGCCAGCGGTTCGAGTCTCTCCCAAATACCAGCCATACAAACGAACAAGCACCATTTCTGCGGCATGATTGGCTGATTCCTTTCATGCAAGGCTGACTTCGACCTATAAAATGGTACCATTGGTCAGATATGTAAGGGGCACTCAGGCCTTGTATGCGACCGGCGCGTACGTCTGACTCTGAGGCCCAGAAGTGCGTAGGCTGTGGCGGGCAGACACGCTCGCCGGCAGGGTTGAGAGCCTACCTACGAGAGTGAAAACCGCGAGGGTGGCAATTCTGCCCGCGGTCCCTCCTCGCTTGTTCATTAAGAAACATAACCCGTGCCTGGCGCTTGCGTCGATGGTACATATCAGCAGAATTTGGCATCTGCGGAGCTGGCTTCTTCGGGAGCTGGTCTCGTCGGGATCGTGGCGAATCATTGTGGCAAAGTCTAAGAGCGTTCGCTAAGGATGGAGGTCTTCGGGCTGAGGAAGTCTGAGTCCGATGTGCCTGGGCTGCGCCACTCTGCTTTCCGATCGAGGGTTGTAGTTACGCAAAACGGTGTTTCTTGAGCCAGAACGGTTTCGGGTCAGCTGCTCAAAAGGCTTGTCAATACACGGCTCCGAATATCGCTCCTTCCGGAGCCGCTTTTTATCGAGTCTCAACACACAAAGCGACTATGGTGTCTGCTGGGTAGTCTGATCTGTCACCGCGTCTGTAGCTTCCTCTCTTTGGAAGATATCTTTTCATTGAGTCCTAGTCTACCTAGTCTGGGCTCGAGGAAGGAGATAGTCTTTGCCAACACGATACAAGTACAGGACCCCTTCACATCTCTAGGCCTGTGTGCAAGTATATCAACCATTCTGGCAAGCACTATTGTTGAACTTAATTTTTATCCGTCTGGTACGAGATTTGCGATCCTAGCCATCTGACCTCGAGCACCTCGAGCACAGCTGTCAGATCTCAGAACTTTCCAGCTTACTATTCCAATATATCAAATGCTAAGAAGCTGTTATAGGAGGTTTTGAGAACGACTTGGATCACACCCGCTAGCATGACGCTCTGCTACTTTCCTACCACCGCTCTCTTAATTATCTGTTCAATTTCACTCATAGTCCCGCCAAATCTGCTTCAATACACGGTCCCAAATGTAACACGCTATGCTCCGGCGGCGTGTTCCCCTCGACGGGGAACTGCGCGATGACGGTCTTTTCAGAACCAGGAAAAGTAGTGACATGTCCCTGCGCAGCAATCTCCTTCAAATCTGCTGCGATCAACCATCCATATCTCCCACCCTGGATCCATACCTCGCTCAGATGAGAAGGTAGACCGGAATATGGTGTTGTGATGTGCGCTAAGCCGGACATGATTAAGGAATATCTGGACGCGTTCATCTTAGTGTCTAAGCTGGATGCCACCATAGGGTATAATGTAAATCATTGTTCTCTTACTGCACCTGCGCGGCATTGTTTATCGTCCCAGCTGTTGTGTTCGGCGGTATGATGCCCACAAACGCATTTTTAAAATTTCCAAGATTGAAATTGACAGCACCACGCCCAGAAACGGGTGGGGCGGCGAGTTGCCAGCATTCAAAGCGGGCAGCGTTGTTGAATGCGGATATGGCGGTGATGTTGAAAGATGTGACCTGGGCTAAGCTGAAGTAGAATAGACCTGCGAGTGGAGTGAGAACCCTCATTGTGGGCTGTAATGTAGATTCGTCGATTAAGCGGAAAAAGTGGTGATTATTACAAAATCGAGAAAAGTATTGTGTTGAGCCAAGATGGGAGGCCTTGCATGAGAATCCGGGTAATAGGGTATAGTTTCTGCAGGTCAAAACTTGCGATAGAGTGGGACAGGGATTGATGTAAGTAATACAGCAGCTTATCTCTAGTGGATTCAGCCTCACGAGTGTATTGCATGTTAGAGCAAGCGCGTCCCATGCTTGCCAGTGCTATTGCTATCGCATTTTGTTTTCAGAAATCTCAATAGTAGATGTTTAATGAAATTGCCGGCAAGTGTCGCGAAGTCATCTGAAGAAAGCACGCGTTATCGAATGTACCCAGTTCCTCCTCGAACCTCAATCGATCGAACCACATACTTTCCACAACAAGTGACTATTCGCCCGGGGCTATCGCATAGGCAGTCAGAGAAATCTGCAGCGCATGTTGCGAGACATCCCGCGGTCTGAGAAGAGCAGCATCGTTACGCTAGTCATGTGCGACGATTGCTGGGGCCATACTTCGAGAGCGGCTGGTCCGCCCGGTGTCACTCGCTCACTCGTTCCCTTATCAGACTGGCGCTAGTCGTCACTGGTATACATTTTTTGAACTGGTCTCTTCTGGGATCGTGGCGAAGACCAGAGTCGAGTCCGCTTTCATTCTGGAGTTGAGGTCCGCCCTCTCCTGAATTGAGCTCGCTCTCTCTACTTCCGATCGAGGGTATAGGTACGAAAAGCGGTGTTCCGTGAGTGTCAGACGAGCAGCACATGGCCATGTCAACCCCACGGCTTCGAATATCGCTTCTTCTGAGGCCTCTTTTCTATATGTCCTAACATAAACACGACATTATCCCCTGGTCGCACGATCTTACACTCCTTCTGGAGCATTCTTTCTCATTGAGTACCTATCAGCAAATGACTGGGCTCGAGGAAGAAGACTGTGACACTTGGTTTATTGTAAGCAATCACGTTTCGGTGCTACCATAACGTCCTCACTTCAGTTTCCCACAGAGTAATGCCGAAAATAGTGCGAGCTATCTCTCGCAATATGTCTTATTTACTTGGTGTCAGCCACAACAGCCAGCCTAGGATGCGCCTTGTCTTTGACGTCCAGTATCGCAAGTAGCTCTCCCATCCGTGTCACCGGCAAGAACTTGGTCGCCTTTGTCCAAGTTCCAGAACCCACAGCTTCATGTGCTGCTCTTTGCAGCTGCCACGTCGAGTTGGCATGCCACTCCGATCGAGCATAGCTCAGCCGGCGATTCGCCGCAAAATATGGTAATTCGAAGACTTTGTCAGCAAGTGACTCCGTGTAGCCCCCAATGAGGACGATGGCGATTCCAAAAATCAGAATTATGGTTATTCCAAGAACACTGAAGGAATAGTAACTAGAACTTCGAATTTTCTAGTCGAAACAATAAGCTGACGATGATTGAAAGATCACAAATCGAGGCTTACCTGACTGTAGCAAAGTCGTTTGCAGCTCACTTTAGTGCCACACAACGTCGTAAAGGCTTCGCTGTGGGCCGGAATGCGGCCAGTCGCAAATTCGACAAAACGTGCCTGAGCGGCAGCCAGATTGGTTTGGAATATATACTCGAGCTCCTCCTGCCATCTGTTTGCAGGAATCTTATCACTTTGCATAAGACCCGCCAAGGTAAATCGGGTGATGAGAGCCGGTAGACCCTTAATGGTATAGTAGCTGTCGGATAGCCATGATGTACCAGCAAACATAGTGACGAGATATTGGCTATAGGCTACTATGACGTCCCTGTCGTTTACATTTGGCCAAAGCTCCAGGAAGTTTTGGGCGCTCGTGGCAAGAGTCCCAGTAGCGAGGTCGTGGCAACGTTTTGGGCCGCGTGAGTCGGGATTGCAAAGCTCAAAGTTGGTTGAGCAACCCAAAACCTGTGCTGTCTCGTCTGCAGTGTAGTACTTATCGCCTATCGTAGACTGAGCCCATTCTGGAACAACTCTTTCTGACGTTGCTTTGAACCAAGGGTCGTCAACACTCGACTGATGTTTCACGTTCGATGACTCGAGCCACATGAGTGTTAGAAATCCATTGATGTTATTGAGCTCCGGGATGGGAACGTAGTCCCAGGGCGATCTGGATTTGAGGTCAGGATTTCGAAGTCCCCTTTGGTAGCATTGGGCAAAAGAACCTACGTGATTCGGTAGTCCTCTCCTATCAGGAGATCTATCTCCACGTTGAGTGGCAAAGCGGTGTTCATACGCAGACTATGACTGTATGGACGTTTGCCATCTCGCGAATGCCCGTAATAGTATCGTAGCCATCTCCTTTGGGCGTCCGCGGGGTCCTCAAATACTTCGGTATAGTTCTCGGTCTGGAGAGGTGCACAGCGCCGAGCCAGTCTGAACTGAAACTTTGGTCCATTGTTCAACCCGAAGTGCTTGTGACCATCAAGATAGCCCGTGTCAAGCTCAACATTTTGTTCGGTAAGGCGACAAATCTTTGGATCAAACGGACAGGCGGCGGTGGTGTCGCTTGTATAGGGCAAGCGAGGCTGGGTATAAGTAGTACAGCCTTGAGGCGCTTTGGCTTCGGAGTGGTAGCATCTGTATGCGTAACTCAAGTACTCAGAAGCTTTTTGTGTAGATGTTAGATAGAAGTTGCTCTGTATAGCGGCTACTTCATTCTGATTATCGGGCAATGTCGTTGACATATTACCACAGTTGCGACCGGAGATCAAAACTTCATTCGCGTCCTCCGTTGTCACACGCGATGAGAAGATGCCTTGATCAGTCAACAGAGCCTCATTCACATCTCCAATGATAGCGCGTACCGGAGAGAAAAAATGCAACTGCCACAAAGGCCGCCAACAGGGCAACAGGCACAAGTCTTCGATTGAGTCTTTCTCCGCGCTTCCGCCATGAGAAACGTGCTTCGATCAAGGTAAGTGCCGCATCTTCAGCAAGCTGTGAGTTACGTAAGATAGCCTGTCGCTGATGGTAGACGCCGTCAGAGCTTGTTTCTGACGAGAAATATATGTGCAATCCGTGACGAACGATCTTCCAAAAGCTTCTTCCCGCAGCAGTGATGAAGAGCGCGAGGAAAGCAATAACAACTGCTCCACTTTGCCGGCCAAGGGTCAGCGACGCCCCACGGAGTGGATTATATGCTCGATTGATCCAAAACCCGAGGTAGATATCTGCTGGGCGATGAGCTTTGAGAGCTCAATAACGTGCCGCAGTAATGATAGCTGTCTTAACATACGTATGTGTCTAAGTCAGACGTGTTCTGGAAGCATAGGTATACGCATTCTGTGCACTGGTTATTGCGACCGAACTATCTGGTGTTGGCACTCGAGATGGATAGTAACCAAGCCTGCTGGAGACATCGCGGCATTCTTGACAAGTTTAAGCTTCTTGAAAGCTTCTATGTAGTTGCTGCGCTGATTCCAGAGCTAATCAGACAAAGTTCTTGTCCCATGTGACATACTCAAGGAGTACTCCCATTTCAGCTAATGTCCATCTTATGTGCCAACCTCAGATAGCAGAGGCAAGTCCGCGTCCAAGAATCGAATGAAGTAAGACCGTCGCCCTGATCACGTGTGGGGGTATGTTTGCGAAACGTACCATCATCGTAGGACGTAGCGCTCATGGCTGACCGGAGGAATCGAAATTGAGTCCATCTGAAAAAAGGCAATTGATGACTGATTTGGTTCTTATACAACCATATCGATTCGTGAACTTGTTCTGCCGAAGTCTTACCTGGCAGACTAAGAGCTGAGTAGTTTCGGGCCTATGGATAGGTAAGCGTGGGGGCCCAAGTCCATCCTACTCCGGGCTGTTGCGCAAATGGAGTTTGATCGGCACCCCGGTATTCGCAAAGCAACAAGAAAACGGTCGCTCACACGGCCACCGTCATCTTTTCGCGCTTCGACACTAGCTTGGACGAAAGTTGGCTGATTGTGTACGCAGACTCTGGATCAGATTTAGAGATGAAGGATTTGAGCAAAGACGTTGCACGGGATGCCTGATGTTGGACTCGGCAATGATTGCTTGATCCTGCATAGCGCACAGTAACAATTGTTCCTTGTCAGGTTTCAAATAGTCTGCAGGGATGTACGCTCAGCTGCGTGTGAACATATAAGGAATTGATCTCTGATTGGTCGCGAAATGAAATGGATACCCCAAGTCACTCTTGAAAGGACCTGACACCTTCCGCAGCTTAGTCTGCGTGATATTCTTCTGCAGTAAATCCATTTCAGATGCTCACTGAAGCACATTTTCTCCAGCCAATAACTCGGACCATTTCTGGTCTACCACCCTGGTAGTCTTTAATCGGAAGTACTCAGATCTGCGGTACGTTCTCATGGCGTGAGCGAATCCTTATCTTACATTAGGCACCTACTGTGCTTTAAACATTCGCAACGACATACAGATCGTTGAGACATGGCTTACGCTCGAATGGCTGCGCCAACGTAGTGTGAGATGTACCTCGGACATATCTTCACCGTGCTTACTAGGAATGTACATGATTGGTGTGACTTTCGCCCATCGGTCGTACACAGCCGACTGGCCTATGCTTGGAGTACTTCCAATATCCCCTCATGATGAAGCAATACCCATCATTCTCGTAGCGACTCGATGTATCTGCGAGAATGACATGTCTGGAAATATACAGCACATGCCATCTCATCGTAATTCAGTCTCCGTAATACGTTGGTGGCGTGCAGTCTACTACATGACAAGTAACAAGAATTTGACGCTTGGACTTAAGAGCCTATAGCACCTTGGTAGGAAAGGAACGAGAGTCCGGTACAAACCTGCTGCTTCGTAGAACTCCCGGATACGCTGAAATATGAGAGCCTGGATTGTTGTCGACATGATGTATCACTAGTGACTAGCTCTACAGTAAGAGCGCTCACGCTTCGGTGACAAAGCAGGCAAAGAATCATCTTTTCCTAACACCGAAGTGCTACTTCTCCACAATCATCGAGCTGGCCACGGTATAGTCGCATACATTCCCGTGAACTCTACAGTCTCCTCATCTATGACCCTACACCCCCTTTTCATCGCAAAATCATCAAGTATCTCCAAGTCAATCCCGTGCATCGGCAGTCTCCTGATAATGACCTTCACACCCTCCAATGAAGTAATTCTCGCCCAACTGATATCGCGCCGCGGCGTTTCTCCGCTCCTCCTGACCTCCCACCTCTGTCCCCCGACCAAGATCCACTCAATTGCACACAATTGTTCCAGGTTGATTCTCCATGTCCAATCGAGCCATGGATCGATATTGTGGCTAGTGGTCGTCCAGAACTCCCAGATGTTGCATGAGAATGGGAAGAGGCGCGCTTCGTGGTAAATTTGGCGGCAGGCGCGTAAGAGGCTGAGGAAGTAGCGCATGTTCTCGTATGGCTCTGCAAAGAGGTATACATTGCTGGGACAGGGATAGAAGTCGTCGTGACATCGAACGATTTCTGGAGGCAAGATGCGATTGCCGCCGAGGGCGGATTGCCAGATCTTGGTGCGAAGTTCAGCTGGTAGGCGCAGAAGAGGCGAATTTGTTTGATTCTGCTTGAAACTGTTTGAGTGCTATGTGAGCAGTATGGTCTTGATAAGGCGCAACGCAGTCTAACCGGGAGATGAGATCTGCTTGAAGTGGCACGTGTGCAATGAGTTGTCTCTTGGCCATGTTGTCTTCAGATGGGAACTTGTATGACAGGTCCATGGCTGCTTGTGCGTGTTTCTCGCGTTGTTTGATGATAATGAAGGTTGCAGATATGGTGGGTGTTGGTATGCAACTGCGCCTCTCGCCCACATAAGTGCACCTACAATGACTGGGCGGCAGGGTCATCTTCGGACATAGTTTTATAGTGCTTACCTACTGCTCGCGCATGATTGGTCTGTTCTCATACAATAATCATCGCTAAAGTAAGAGCTTAGCACAGCACATGAAAATAATGAATAGCTTAAAGGGCACATGGCATATATATACAAATGTTGATCTCTGGTCTTTGAAAATACTAGTGCCAAATTGAAGGGTTTCGGTACACCCTTTTGCATGGTATAGGTCTTAACTTCCTCTCCGCCGCTGGAAATTCGTACGACAGGTCCATGAAGCTTGCCTATAAGTTCAATGCAGCTATGAGGATTGGTGAAGCTTTAAGATGCCACTGGCGTTGCGTCGCACAAATGAACTGCGCCGCCCCCACCTGACCGTTCCTGCATTGGACGTTTGAAACTGACAACATAGCCTGGCGCATGTAGCTCGCAGCGAGGATTCTCAAAGATGTCTTCGCAATGCTCAATGTCTTCCACGAATCTCCAGTACGATATCAGATTGGCTTCTTATTATGTATGAAAGCTTCCTGGATAATCAAGAATTCTTAAGGACGTTCCTCCTCAATCACATGAAAGCGACTGACGAGGTCAAGACGTTGGCTCTACGCGCGAAGCCCAACATCTTCTTTGACTTCAGGCTGATGTAAGATTGATGCATTTTTATTTGGACATTGTGAAAGTGGACGTTGCATCGTGTGTCAGTGGACATGATTTTGTGCAACAGGAAATGTATTGCAAGATGACGAGTACGATCAGATATGTTGTACGAAGTGAGAGTACCTATGTCATCTCAAATGGTCCCATAGCATTTGCTCCCTCCGTGTGTTCCGTTGCCATACAATGCTTCATCGATCATCAAATGCCGTGCTCTCCTGTCCTATCGAGCTTGCAGATATGTCCCAAAGCCGTCTCGTCGTCCGAGTGCTGCACCTGATGTTCCTTTGCTTGACAGCATGTTTGACGATCTTGGATGACGATTCAGTTCAGGCCCCATTTTCTAGTACCAAACACGAAATCGATAATTTCAAGATCCGTATTCTCATCGGCCTCTTTGCGCTCCACCACATGCTTGTAACCTTTCTTCTTGGCGAATTCCTCGACGAGGAGCCTGTCTCGTACCAAGAGCATATCCGTAGAGATGATCGTCGTGAGGCCTTAGTACGCATGAAGTTCCTTCGGGATGCTACTATTTGACCACGGACTAGATACGAAGGCGATTGTGGTGATGTTCTGCATCTTGTATGATTCCATGCTCTTCAGGAATGATCCGATCCCATCTCCGACAGGGACGACGAATCGATTTAAACGGAAAGGCAAGAGCTTCGTCTCTTGATGAACCTGAAGGCAGACACGACCGAGGTAGAATATCCGATTCCACGCAGCTATCGTGAACTTCACGTCGCTGTGGCAAGGGGCGGCCATGGTCGTGAATGTATCGGATTCGTCGGATTCGTCGGATTCGTCGGATTCGTCAGACTCCTCGGACTTCACAGACGGGATGAAGACGACCTCGTTCCCACCGATGGCAAACTCGTAGATCTTGTTCCTTAGCTCGCCAGGCAAGCTCATAAACCTCGACTTCGCATTCGCTTCGAACCTGGCATCGAGTCTATACACACGTTAGCACATGTCCCGACTCAAGTAACCCAATGCCTACACTTCTTGAGCACGCTTGGACGGAGACCTCGTGACGCGACGACCGCCACCGCCAGTCTTCTTGACACCATCTTTCTTCCTCTTAGGTGCAGCGCGATCGACCTTGCTGAGCTCCAGGCGCGCCATGGCGTCGACTGGTGTTGTGTTGAGCGGTTTTAGTCTGCGGATGTATTAGTGTGGGGGAGGGCTGGTTTATATATTCACCTTGACCTAGAAAGTGGTAATGGTGAGAGTGATAATCGTGGCGAGGATGAACAGGATAAAGCTCTCTCACTCGCTTATAGCCTCCGAGCCAACGAAGCAAATCACACGTGACAGAAAGCGTATACAAGATCAGATTCCATTCCTCGGGATACCTAAATGTAAACGTCGCACAAAGCGGCGGAAAAAGAAAATTGGATATAGATGAGATAAGTGAATCGAATCCTTAACGCCAGCTCAAAGCCCCTTACCCCGTCCTTACATACGCGCTCGCACGTGCAATGCTCATGATCAAAAAGTCTTACAAGAAATCAATCCGCCTCATCACCTATAACCCATCCATTACGGCACGCCTCCCAAATGCGACTTTTCTACTGATGCGTTCCCGCGAAGAGGAGAACTATGCCTCTTCCATCTCAACATCCTCATCAGTAGCAGCCTGAGGTTGCTCGAGGGTTTGCTTGAAAGAGGTTTTCTTGGAATCGACATCGTCGCGGCTGAGGTCCTTCATCCAAGTGTTGTTACGCACCAACTTCTCCTGAACTCGATCTCGTCGCGTGTCGTTGAGGCCCTTGAACTCATCTATTGGCTTCGATGCAGATGAGCCTGCGCGTACGTTGTCGGGTTGCAGCAAGTATTGAACGCCACCCCTACCAAAGGGCTCGCTATGAATAAAAGTCATGGCGTAACCGCCAGGACCGATGTTCACGGTGATCCTATCGTTGGCAGTGACGGTCTCATGCCGCTCATCTTCCGCCAAGTCTTCGGCCTTCGCAAGACGTTTTCGCAGGTACGGATGGTGTACGCGACTGGGGTCGACCTCTTCGGTGGGCTCTGCGGCTGTGTAAGACGCGACATACGCTCGCCAGCGCTTAACACGATCGAGCGTATTAAATTCGAAGGTGGGATCGTCCTTCTTGAATAGTCGAACATATGATTCAGCCTTGGCGGGATCCTGAACTGATGTTAGTGATAGTGACGAGTTGGCAAGTTTAGCCGACTTACATAGGTTATGCGATAGGTGTCAGCATCCTTTGCATACTTCTCCACAGCTTTTCTGTAGCTGATCTCGTTCTTATGCGTCGTTGTGTGGTTGACGCGGTCCTTCTTGAAGAGATTGTAGATGTCGACACTCTTGTCCTTGTTGTCGTGGCTGACAACTGCAAGAGCAAAGCGCACAAGCGAGCTGAGGAGCCTGTCGAAAGAATACAATTGCCAGCCAATCTGAAGGTAGTAACGACGCAATGTCTCTTCGATGAAGTTCATGTCCGACTCGCCAGTAATCTGGTCTTGGAACAAATCGAGAACCTGTTGGTAGTAGTTGGCGGTGGAAGAGGTGTCCTTGAAAAAGTCTTCAGGTTGCTTGTCCAACATCTTGAGACGCTGCGCCGGCTTGTGTTCTTTGGCACGACTGACCACACGTCGAACGTCGTCCTCACTCTCCTTAAGCTTCAGTAGCCTTTCGTAGAGGTATACAAACATCCGGAAGAAGCAATAGATCGAGGCATTGGCGTACATGTTGTACTCGATGCGTCGATAAGGCTCCTCGTGCTCGAACTCTTTCTCGCCAATGAATTTCGAGTATTCAATCCAGAGTTCTGTGGGTCGTTCAGCCTGTGGATTTGAATTCGAGCTGTCACCGGCTGCCTCATCTTCAACACCAGATTGAATCTCCGGCGTGCTGTCTCGGCTAGCAGAGGCAACGCTGTCCTCCTTGTCCTTACGCGACTTGCTGCGCGGATCAAGGACGTCTCGTCGAAGGTCCCCTTTCTTCGTGCGACCACGTTGAGACATATCTTCGTCGGCGCTAGGTATATCGTCACCCGAGTCGTTTGGCGTGTTCTGGCCGGACATGTGTACGCGTTGCTCAAACTTTTGCACGTCGATGCCAAAGAACAGCGGCACAAATTCCTTGACAAAAGGTATGACCTTGGAAAAGTCGGCGCCATTGTTGTTGTCCGCGAATGTGAGCATCAGGCGAGCCACGTCAATGAGAACATCCTCGTCCTTGAATGAGAACGAGAATTGGAAGTCGGGCTGAGGAATTTCTTGGATCGTCTGCATGCGCTTTTGCTCTTCGTAGCGCACTTGAATCTCGTTTGTGAGAGACTTGGGCTGGAACTGTCGCTTGTCCGTTTGCTTGACAGTAATGCTCTGATGGTCGAGAGACTTCCAGAAGATCTTCTGAGTCTGATCGCGCCAGACCTTCTCCCACTCACGCTGCGCGGCTTTCCAGTCCTCAAGCTTGCATTTCAAGCGATGAAGCAGCACCGGCACAACGTTCCATGGCATACTGAACATCTCCTTGATGACGTCTCGACCCTTCTCGCGTCCATAGATTTTCATGATCACGCGCTTGTAGATCGTCTCACTTTGGCCACCTAGACCGGGTGGCAGGGTGAAGTGTTGACGGTCCTCAGCCTTCATGGTGAGCAGTTGTGTCGCAATTGGCTCTAGCTGTTGAATAGTCCGTGCGCATGCCTCGATATTGAAGTCATAGTCGTGTCGCTCCTCTTCGATGCGATGCAGGCCTTCTTCGAACTGGTTCTTACGATGAGCCACGAACCCAGAATCTTCCGAAGCCCATGTGGGATGCGATGCCCACTCGTCGTTCAGCACTGATCGACACAGTTCGTCGCGTCCGCTGCATAATCGCTCACGCTCACGTTTGGGCAGCAGCCGATAGCTGGGACCGAGGCTGCGACAGTTCGAGAGCGAGACTCGCGAGTTCACGGTCTTCGGCCTCGACTTTTGTTGCTCCTCGTCATCGCCCATAAACTTCTTGAACCATGCGAAGAGTTCCTGGTTGCCTCCGATGAAGGACTGCGCACGGTAGATCAAGAGCTGCTTGTCAATGAGATCCTGCGAAAACAGATTGCACAGCTTCAAGAATTCGTTCATCGTATTCTTGTTGCCAATGAACTTCTTGACACGGTCGAAGAATGCGAGTTCGTCCTGGCTGGGCGATGTGGTTGTTGTTGGTGGGATCGGCTCTGGCAGAGCTGGGGTGAGTGTTGGAGAGACTGGAGGACCATCAGGGATAGCCTGTTTCGCCGCATGACCTGTCTTTGCACGCTTGATGTTGTTAGTGTATATTCTTCACCTTGTCGGAAAGGATGATAGTATCAAGGTGAGTGGGAGACGAAGATCATAGACATACCTTATTGATATTGTTCTGCGCATATGAACCACGCACGTTCGAGGTTGGTGGTTCCTGTGCCAATGGTGCAGGCATAGGCGCAGCCACCGGTCCTTGTCGTTCCCGCTTGCGCTTGTTGTCGCGGTTTGCAGTAGGCGTGGGCGCAAAATTGCCCATAGGCGGCAATCGAGAATTCTCTGCACGACCTGGTGTTTGCTGGGTACTGGGCGTCTGGCCATATCCAGGGTCACCTCGAACATTGGTCAGCATGACAGCGTCTTCTGCGTGCCTGGCAGCTTGTTGCTGTGCTCGGTGTTGAGCAGCGGATTCTGGAAGAAACTGCTTGAAGTCCTCGAGCAGATCCGGCGCGGCGCCAAACAGAGTGGTGACCTGGGCGTACACGTCCTGGATTGGCTTTGACTCGCGTTGGTAAGTCTGAAGTATTTCGAGGAACTGCTTGTAGATATCAGGCTGCGAAGCGAAGCGATTCTGGCGCATTGTTAGTAAGTTTATCAGTAAATGACCCCAATTCTCCCTACCTTGATCTTGTTCACATAACTGATCGCGTGATTGAACTCCACAGGCCCGCGCTTCTCGGCACCAACACCTCCAAGTTGAGCTCCTGGTGCAACGCCGTTAAGGACCTGACCAAGGGCGGGTGTGGCATTCTCCATGCTTGGTGAGAGGATCGAGCGCCCGGTGGCAGCGGAGACTGCATTCTGGAGCTGGGACACGCCTCTTTGCTCCTGTTGATGGGCAAGGGCCGCAGCAGCAGATGGATCGGGATGCTGACGTGTGGCAACCTCTGGCGAGAGAGGCGTTGGCCCTTGCGGGCCTCCTTGAGGGCCATACAAGGCCTGCCCGAGGGTGCGATTGCTCGCAGGGAACATGCCCTCTGGTCCGTCAGCTCCTTGTGCTCTGGGTTGCTGGGGCCAGGGTCGACCTTGTGCCGTCTCGTAGTAAGTGCTCTCCTGCTGCGGCGCAGCGTTGCCATTGACAGCGTTGCTTCGGGGCGGAGACAGAGGTCTCGGTGCGGGCATCGTGGACACCATGGTTCCCATCGGCGTGGTGACCCGAATAGCGTTCGGATCACCGTTTGTTCCACACTCGATCTTGTATCCAGGAGGCAGGAAAGTGTTGAATCCCTGGATGAGGTTGGGGTTGCCGGCGAAAAGTGTTGACACACGCTCAATGACGCCCGGGGTGTCAATGGCACCGCTCTTGAAGTCTTTCATGATGTCCAAAAATCGGTTGTAGACGTCAGGATGGTCGGCAAACTGGACCTTCACTTGATCGAGGTAGCTCAAGGCGTCGTTGAGAATGGGCTGCTGGCCTTGTCCCATGCCCATCGCCCCCGGCGGACCAGTGAAAGGCATCAGCATCTGCGGCTGCGAAGGCGGCTGTACTGCATGCTGCATGCGGGGGGTCGTCTGGTCATGTTGAACTGGCGCATTCGCATACATGGGCCCTGCAGCAGGCGCGCCACCCATGGGTGCAGCCAGAGGAGCAGGCCCTCCAAGCGGACCCGACTGGCCAAGCAAGCCATTCGGCCCATGGATTGTCCGCGTCGATGGAGCTACTGCCACGGGCTGGTGGATCTGCATAGGCGCAGAGTGGTTCTGGTGCGCTGCCTGCTCGCGCTGCTGCCTCTCGTGCAGTTCTCTGTCGCGCTGCTCCGCCTCGCGCTTTATGTTGTCTTCCTGTTGCGCCGCGTGGTGCTGGAGGATTTGTGACTCCACCAACTCTCGTTCTCGCGTATCCCTCGCGTGCATCTCTCGCTCCCGTTCAGCGTCGGCCTGCTCAGTTGAAGGCATACTCGACTGTTGCTGGTGGAGAGTCTGCGAAATGCCGGGCAACGAGTATGAGGGTCCTGGAGGTCCCGGATGCGTCTGCGCGCCGGGTCCAGCCTCAGACGAAGCCGGTCTCTGCGCGGACTGGTGGGGCGAAGTATGTGGTGGTTGCGCACTCAGGCTCGGGAGCGCGGGGAGGTTCTGGTTCTGGTTGTGGGCGGTCGCAGCGCTTGAAGAATAGAATGAAGCTCCTATTGACGATATTAGCAAGGTGAACACGCGCACCGTTTGCGTATGCGACATACCGGAAGGTGGAGGGAGCGCTGGGCCCTGCGCCGGTGACGCATGTTGTGAAGGCTGTTGGTTTGCAGTGCTCGCGTTCGACCTGTAATTAAGATCGTTGTCAGTACTTGTCCAGTCGAAAGGGCATGTATTGGGAGTCTCGCGAGCTTCCATATCCATGTTTGCTGGGGGCATGGAGGAGAGAAGAGCACTCACCCAAATATGCCAGGAAGCCGTGGACCCTGCCCTTGAGGCTGCTCTGTTTGCTGCTGGCTTGGCCCACTCGCCCCCGGCTGGGCTGGAGGCCAACCGTCGCGATGTGCTGGATTCATCTCGGCGTTACAAGCCCTGATCGGCTTTAAGGATGCCGAAAAGAGGGTTCCAGAGGCAAGTCCGCGGTCGTAATGACAGCTTAGATGTCCGATCAGCTCATGAAGAGCTTGAAATGTCGCTGGGAAGGTTGCGCGGAGATGTGGGTGGTTCGGATCTGGAGCTGCGTCGTTTGCGCTGGGTCAGGAGGATACCAGCAGCTCGAGCTGGCGCGGGTGCCGGCTTTGCGTAAGTGGAACGCCAAGATGCGGAGAATCAAATGCCACCGGGCGATGTGGCTATCTTGCGCGACGCCAGCAAAGCTATACAAATAACGCAAAGACCGTGTGGATGATGATACGACACGCTGGTGGCTCGAGAATCCCTCAGGGCGAGCGCGACCGGGGAGACCGGCGATTGGGTTGATCCGGCCGAAAAGTGGGTCCCGGCTTCGGTACCTGCGCGTCATCGCTTCTCACCAAACGTAAAGGAACACGCTATCACGCTATCATCAACTTCACTTTCTACTAATCTACCCAGAAGTCTACAAAGGGCCTTGCCATCATCGCCCGATATGTTTGCTCGTCCCAGTCTTGGAAGCGTAAAAGCCCCATCCTGCGAAAGTGTCGGTGTTCCTCTTCTGTCCCCACATATTTTTCCAGTTCCGCTATGAGCCCTTCCAGTGCGTTTATGTCATCTTGCATGCATTTTGCCTTCCACTCTTCATCTGAGCCCTTGGATATTGGGCCCTTCAAGGCGACGTACCGCTCCCGCTTCATCTTCGCAGCACCAAGCCGAGTCTGAAAGTCTCCTCGACGAAGATACTCCTCTGACGGAATGACAAAGATTCCCGTGCCCGAGTACGTGATATGCATGGGCATGTCTGGTTCATTGTCAGAATCGTACTCATGCATTTCAATACCAAGACCAGATGGTGCGACAATTGTCGAGTGCTCCGTGATGGTCAGTATCAGAAATTGGACATCATGCAGGAAGATGTCCGAGTGGTCTGGCGCTTCATCCGGCCACGCTTCGAGCACCATGTCATTTTCCGTGATGGCAGATTCGGCGTTCTGACTGGCACTGATCTTGTATGCGCCAGAAGCTGTGTCTTGGTGCAGGACTCCGGTACAAACTGGTGCGTGCATCGCGATGGACTTGGTTGCCAGCTTGGGCTCCAGGTCACGTGGGTCAATTGCTGGTCCAGTGCTTTGCTTCACACCCGAAGTCGAATCTGCGGATGCAGTCTGCGGAACTGGCATCGAGTGGCTCCGTTCTTGACCCGTGATCCTACCAACCTGAGGCGAGCTTCGCGTCCTTGTCTTTTTTTGCCACTCTTTCCAGCCAAGCTCGACATCTACCCGGGTCGAGTCAGAATGCTCCCTCTCAGCGGTCGGCCTGGCAGGTCCTTCTGTTTTGAAAGTGATGGCATGACCATCATGGCCCTTTACACGATAGCATCGCCTCGCTGCCATTCTTTCAAGGAGCAGTATGGTGCCCTTCACACTAGTCCAGCTCCAGCTCGGTTGCTTCCATTGCAAAAGAACGTCTCGTTTGCTCGCTTTGACATCTGCCACTCTCCAAGCCAATTGCTCTTCCAAAGCGGCGCCCCAGTGCCCTGCCCCATACTCGTCGGTCCATGCATCGCGAACCAGTTTGGCAATACTCCAGATCGCGACCGTCTTATCACTCTGATTGGTGAGATCGCACCTCGTGTAGTTTAGAACTGCAGACGACCAAAAGCCTTCCAGGGAGTCATCGTTGGCACCAGACAGGGGTGCATGAGCGAGCGATGAAGACTCCTGCAAACGGCCGCGCCAATGTCGATCCGTAGACGCGGAATCATCGAGAGGTAGCGGAAGCCCGTTCGGCAACCCTTCGCAAGCCGACAACGTCCCACAATCCCAGAAGATCTGGTTCCGTGTGAAGTGCAGGACTCTAGGCGCCAACATGCGTTCTACACATTGTCAATACCTCCCCACTCAACATCATCAAAACCTTCTTACCTTGAAACACCCATCCCCGCGTATATATACTGCTCCCAAGCAACTTCGCCTCCCACAAATTCTCCGCCACAATCCTCCACGTCCTACTCCCAAACACCGCACTGCTCCCATCCCCCTGATACCTCCCAGGAAGTATATCCGCCGCATCCCTCCCGCGAAACAATCCCCCGCGGCTATCCTTCGAGTCCGCCGCCGCGATATTACAGTACGAGTGACGATACACCTTATGCATGACCTGACCCTCAGTGTGGAAATCAGAATGCTCGCCCTGAATGATACACAGGCTGTCGATCCAGATATATCGCACGCCAATGAAGCGCGCGACGGCGATGGCTTGTTGGAAATTCGTGGATAGCGCGGAGACGGGGATGCCGGTTGTCATGTAGAGTTCCTCCGTCTCGCCTTGCGTGGTGAGGAATGCGTTCTCCGTGGTCTTGGGGCCCCAGCAATGGCTGAGCGTCGCGTAGGGGGCCATGATGCCCTCGGTGCTGGTATTGACTAGGCGGACGGAGCTGCGGTCGTCGAATTGCAGGTCGAGAAGGCGCTTGGGGACCCATGTTGACTTTGAGATGTTGGAGCAGCTCGAGTGCGAGTGGTTGCAGGCACGCATCCAGGCGCTGACTTGTTTGCCCGCGTTGCTCGAGAGGTCGGTGGATGAGCCGATGTCGTCTTTGTCAGGGATGGGACCGAGATCTTGCTCGGCGATGAGGTGGAATCTATGTGTTGAAGCTGGTACTTGGAACGTCTTTTTGACACCATTCGGAGTGGGTGGAATCGCCTTGTGCTGGTCTTCTCTTGGGTATTCTACTTCGTGTCCTTGCGTCTGAAACGATATGACGATCGAATTGCTGCTCGCGCGGCTTTTGGCTGTGCTTCGGATCGTCCAGTGGAAGAGTGGGCATTCCGCTCCTTGGAGCTTTTGTCTGTCTGCTGCGGGTAGCTTGAGATAGTCTTTGTGCAAGATGGAGCAAAACATGCATCGTCTCGCATTGGCAGGCCTTATCTCAGCGTACGGTCTCGAATATTTCCCAGACAATGCTCCAGAGCTCAATACCGCATCTTCGCAGTGGGTGCATAATCCACTAGACGGTCTACTCAGAGCGCGGATTGGCTGTGGTCTTGATTGCCCGCTGGGTGCAGGCACTTCAGGCAGTGCAGAGGCAAAATTTCGAAACGTCTTCCTTCGCCTCGGTGCAATTTGCATGGTCTGTCTCCGACTCGGTGCGCCGAACATCTTGATCCCAAAATCTGACTCGGAGACGCTGGACGCTTTCTTCGAAGACTCCAGGTGCTTGGGAGAAACTCCTGCTTCGCTAGGGTGGCGAGACCGGTCAAAGTACTCCAACGTCGAACCTCGAGAGAAACTCCCAGACTTCGGACTCTTCGTGACGAAGCTATGCTCCATGGTAGGTGGAGACGCCACCAGTGCCGTCGAGGTGAAGTTGGGCTGGAAGTTTGGCAGGAACGTCAACGACCTCGATGGTCGGTGGAGATTCAGCTGTCGTTCGGCCCAATAGAGGGTCTCGTTGTAGTGCTCGCGGACGTAGATTGAGAAGAGTTGGTTATATGTGCTGACGCTTCGATCATAGGAATCAGTTAGTTCGGCGATGAATCCATTTGCGTAGCGAATAATATCCTCAAGGCTCCGCGGAGGGTTGCTAGCTAGGTGTGGTAATCGGAGAAGTGCGTCTCGCATAGATTCCTCCAGTATTTGGAGCGTAATGCCGCCATCTTTCTCTGCAGCTGCGGCGATGGCCATGAATGCTATGTCGCTTTGGTGTTTGGGTTGTCGCTGGATCCATGCCATTTCGGCGTCGAAGAAAACGACGATGTTGCGTGGAAGTCTGTCCATTACTTTCTCGGCAATGTGAAGAGACTGGCTTTTGTATATATGGTCGAGATAGAGCTTAGCTAGTGTAATGTTTCCCGTCGTCTCAGCAATGTAATTTGCGGCCTTTTTTAATCTTTCGCTGGTGTCCGACAGTGAACCAGAATCGATCATTCCAGGCACTATAGGCTTGGATAAGGCTGCCTGCCTGGCAAGTGCGTTGTTTTCGGTCTCATGATATTGAGCACCTTCATGGAAATTCTGCAGCTCACTCAAAACGTAGAGCTCAAGGTCATCAGGCCGAGTCACATTGACATTGACGTGAGAATATGTCTCTTCGTAGTGTCCGTCATTGTGGTGCAAACACTTGGATCCTTTTCTTCTGCAATTGTAACAGAGTACCGTGTAATCTTCAGGTCGACTTTGTAAGCATGCTTTACATGTCTGTTGATCGTGAGCCATGCCCCCGCTGACAATTTATCAGGGAATTACGAACCCAGTAAAGGTTTAGGCCCCAAAACTCCTCGCAGTCCTCTCCATCGCACCGTATATCAAGAGGAATATTGTATACAGGGACTCTTCTCGTTTGCAATATTCGGAGCCGATGATCCTGTAGACTAGACAATTCATGGTCGAGAAGGCATTGCACCTCTTGGGAGACTCTGTCATAGCCATCGAGGACAAGAAACGTGTGGTCGTAAGCTTCCAATTGTGAATGAAGTGCAGCACGTATGAGCCCTAGCCTTTTCGACATGGATTCTCCATTCAGACAAGCCTTCTTATATCCTTCGGCGGTATCGTGAGATCCAGAGCCAGGTTTTCTGAACTGACGGTCGACACAGGCCAGAAAGTCCTCCAGAAAGGCAACGCCGCCCGTCGATACATCCTGATCAACGAATACAGAAGCACATTGTACCGCATCACGTTTGAGGTTGCTGGCTCGCAGTTTCTTGACTGCAAGAGCGGCAAGTGTAGTCTGAACTCAAGCTCAGCTTGTGATTTGTGTTCGAGAAGTACACGCTTCGCGTACCTTGCCGCAACCCGGCGCGCCGTGAACTACAAGTTGCCACGGCTGGCTCCCCTGCGACCAATAAGAGTACTCGTCAGATTCGAAGAATATCTTGTCGAATAAGTTCTCGTAGACATCGGCAGCGAGAGAATGTTCTATGCTGATGGCCGATGTTGCTACATGGCTCTTCGAAGCAAATGGGTCCATTCCTGCGGTACCTTCCGCGATGTGTGGTGATCGCGAAGGAAGACAAAGCCATTAAGTGATTGTGGAGATTTGGTGGCGACGATCGTGAGGCTGCTGCAGCCTGGTCTTGGCCCCCAACCTTTTCTTTCCGTCCCGTGTCACGCTTGAAACCTAAATTTACACCACCGCCCCAGCCACTTGCCAGATTCGTCCAGGGCTGAGTTTGGCCCCTGTTGTGCATGAAAAACATACGATGCTCAGGTGTACGTTACTGACAT
This sequence comes from Phaeosphaeria sp. A1 3.1a, assembly GCA_003501895.1. Lineage (NCBI taxonomy): Eukaryota > Fungi > Ascomycota > Dothideomycetes > Pleosporales > Phaeosphaeriaceae > Phaeosphaeria > Phaeosphaeria sp. A1 3.1a. The sequence continues at coordinate 39,523 of QVXC01000283.1, forward strand.
AGCACCCAGGCAGCGACCACAAGCACCAAGTATGCTAATGTCCCAGTGTAAGAGCGCACAGTCGGGTCTTGGAGCGGAAAAAGTTGACCAATTCTGAATGTGTGCGTCTCTTGTGTATGGGCCAATGTGGCAGTATTTTTTTGGACAGGCTGCATGTCGGCGCTTCCAATGCACAAGCGTTTTACATGTACCTGTCATCAATACCGGTGTCTGTGGGGAACAGATGAATGGTGAGATTTCATGCAACTGCACGACGGCTCAACCAAGCCGAAAGTAGTCCTGGCCCCTGGGTCAGTAGGCTGACCAAGCTAATATTTGATTCCAGATCATGCATTGTGCAAACGCGTGGGACGGAGCAAAATTGTAATACAATGTGGTCGGTTACCTTGTCATCACCGGGTCTTGAAGCACATGTCATCTCCGACGCCAAACCCAGAGGGCAATAATGACTTCAGTAGTCGTGAGCTATAATCTCGAAGGGTGCGCCACATTCTGACAACGAAAGAAGCCATTGGGGGCCAAACCCGCGACCCCTGCAGTATGTTGAACAATGGCTTGTTAAGAGCGGGAAGTGCCTGCATTTAGTCTGCGCGTGTGTTTGAACTTGGCTTTCGTACTTTTGCGGTCGTCTCCTTTGTTGCAAAGACGCGATGCATTTCCTTCGCACCGTCGCTTTTTCCTTGTGGTGCGCTGCAAGCGTGCTGTCGAAGCCGCTCATCAACGTGCCGGCCGTGTTGCCTCGTCAAGATGGTGTACCACTGACAGAAGACCAAACCACTTGTGGAGACATCATTGTCTATACAAGGAACAGTGAGTCAAATGAAACGACTGTGAAATAGACTTCAAGCTTACATCGATCCAGACTACACTCTCTTTTACGCAAACTACGTCTTCGAGTGCCTGCGAAGCGTTCCATTCAACGATGCCGTCGCTACAAGATTCATCAATTACTATAATATGACCTTGCAATTTCAAAGCACAACAGCGTTCCTCAAGGATCCACCAGCCGGTTACCAACAGCCCTCGGTAGACGTACAACAAATACTTGGTCAGATCCAAGCCAACGTCACTGCTGGTGTTTACAAGAACCAATACAGTTTCGAGGCTGATCTACAAGTCCTCGTTCAGCGTATGCACGACTCTCATGTTACTCTCAGTGCTGGTATTCTAGATGCGTTCTCCTTCCTGAGTCCTGTCGGCCTTGTTTCAGTCTCTGCCGATGGCAAGCAGCTACCAGAGATCTATGTCGCGGATGACCTACTTGCCAGTAAGCTGGAAGGCTGGAAACCCTACCCAATTGCCACTATCAATGGTAAGGACGTCGTCGAGTACCTCACAGAGTTTGCAGAGCTCAATGCCAATGGTCTACTGGAACCAAATGCAGACTGGAATGCACTCATGGACAGTCCGCCCCTCTATGCAAGTGGAGATCTGAGTGCGCTCCAGTCTACTACGCTGTATCCTGGAGACGAGATCGACGTTACATTCAAGAACAACACCAACTTGACCACATACTGGTTGGCCTACTACACTGAGCTTGAGGACACTGGTCCACTCACTACAGCTGGAGATTTCTACAACTACTTTGTCCTCGGAGAGCTGCCTGCCAGCTACAATCCCGAAGTGCCTTGGTGGCCTCCCGTGGAGAACAATGCTACCGAAGCACCTGTCAACCCATACAATGAAATCTGCGCTCGCGGCAATCCTTCTCCCGATAACTGGTGTAACGAAACTTATGGCGCCTACCCGAACGATCCAGTGGTAGCCCAACCGGGACTCTCGATTATTGCGGGCGGTGTAGTCACAGGCTACATCTACGACGACATCTCCACCGGAGTCTTGAGCATTCCAAGCTTCTTTCAGTACGATTCCAACATTCCGGAATTTGCCTCTGCGGTTGGGTCCTTCATCGGCAACGCGACACAGAGGAATGTCTCGAAAGTGGTGATTGACCTGCAGACAAACACGGGTGGTAATGTTTACCTTGCCTACTTCACCTTCAAAGCACTCTTCTACAGCATGGATCCCTACGCCGCAAGCCGCATTCGCAGCCACGCGCTCGCTGACGTTCTGGGCAACGCGCATTCGACTTGGTGGAAAGAGCTCGAAAAGGACTTGGACGGAAATGAAGGAGCAAATGGTGAAAATTACGGTTACATTGCCGCAGACGAGTGGGTGATTCTCAACAGAATCAATGCTGCTACGGGCAGGAACTTCTCTTCCTGGGCGGAATATTCGAATCAGGTGGTCGAGAAGGGAGATCATTTCTCTGCCGCTGTAAGTGGCGATGATGATCCCATATGAACGGTTTCATACTGACTTGCCACAGCAACGATTCAACTTGTCCGATGAAGTGTTTGACAGCGCTGCCTTCAACTACTGGATACCGTATGGCTATGGAATAAGTGCTGACGACAAAGCGCCGCCTCAAATCTGGGATCCAAAGGACATTGTTATCGTATGTGACTTCCTACAATATCCACCCACATCACCCATAATTGACCAATCCGCAGTTGACCGACGGTGCATGCGCCTCGACCTGCGCCATCTTCGTCGAACTCATGTCCCACCAAGCTGGCGTACGTACCATAACTGTCGGCGGCCGTCCCACCGAAGGGCCCATGCAAGCCGTAGCCGGCAGTCGCGGCGCGCGCATCTACGACGCCTCCGAACTCGACGCCGACTTCGAATTCGTATCCGACCCAATGTACATCAACGATGCAGCCGCAGGGGCTTTGCTTCCCAACCGCTCTGACACCGGCATGTACATCACCACAGCAGGAATCAACATCCGCGACCAAGTGCGCGCCAACGACAACGTGCCCCTCCAGTTCAAATACGAAGCCGCAGACTGCCGGATCTACTACACCCTCGCCAACATCTTCAACATGACGCGTCTCTGGCACGACGTAGCCGCCGCCGCCTTCGACGACGCATCCCTCTGCGTCCCCGGCTCAACCGGCTTCCCCAGCGCCCTCAACTCGTCATCGTCAACGACACCTCCCCCTCCCCCCACCGCAAAGCCCCCCGTCTTCAACCTCGACCTCATCAACAACGTCCGCCCCACAGACGACTCCCCCCTCCAAACCGACGGCTCCATGCAAGCGGGCGCCACGCGACCAACCGGCGAGATCAAAAAGTGCACATCTAACAGCGACTGCACGACCGGGTCCGCGTGTCTGGATACGTCGATCCGGTGCGGCGGCGCGTTCAAGAGCGTCAAGGCGTGTCTGCCGAGCTGTAGGAGTAACGACAACAGTTGTCCGAATACGAGCGAGTGTGATTATGATCGGTTGGCGCCGAGTAAGCTTAATGGAGTGTCGGGAAGGTCGACGAATGTGAATCAGCCGTTTTATCTGGGGAGGTGTAGGCCGCCTGGGCCGAGTGCGAAGTTGCCGTGTCCGAAGTAGGGAGTTGAGGGTTGAGAGTTCTTATTTGTATGTACTAGTAGTAGCATATAGACTTGATAGGATGCGACTAGGGATAATGTTTTATTTCTTGCAATGGGTTTTGGTAGCTACTACCTATCTGCCTTGGTGATATGTGTTCGGGGTCGCCGACATTATGTTATATTTTGCAAGACTTTGTATGGCAGTATCCTATTGCATTCAGAGGAGTCATATCGCATTTCATTACATTCACGAACGACAATGTGCGATGAAACGCATCCTCATCTCAGAAAAAAAAACGTGCACTTTGCATTTCTCCCTCGTGCTAGATATATCGTATCGAAAGAGACAAGAAAATGTGCGACTATCAAAGAAATTCTCAATCAGCCCAATCCAGGCATCCCGCAAACTCCCCAAAACGCCATTCGTTACCGACGATTACCAAATTTCTCCTGCACCCTTATCCGCCCTACATCGTCCTACTCAAAAGATCCACTGGAAACTCTCCTTGACCTCGAAACTCACAGTTCCCCTATTGATCATTAGCATCATCCAGCATAAATATCCTCAAGTGAGTGAACAAGAATCAACATACCTAATATCCGCACAACTCGCCCCAACCAGCACCTCAAAGCGTCCCTCCTCCGCAATCCACGCCCCCGTCTGTCCAAGGCTCGTATCAAAATACCCTACCGAATATTTATTCAGCTTCAGCTCCACGACCTTGCTCTCCCCAGGATTCAGGAACACCTTTCCAAAAGCCTGGAGTTCTTTTTCCGGACGTGGGAGCGTCGACTTGACGTCTTTGACATACGCTTGGACGATCTCGTGGGCGGCTACATTCCCCGTGTTCGTAACTTCCACCGAGACAGTGATATCCTGCGTCTCCGAGAGGACCGTGGCGTCGATACTCGGGGCTCCGTATGTGAACGTCGTGTACGTGAGTCCATGGCCAAAGGGGAACAAGGGCGCGATCTTCGCGCGCTCATAGTGCCTGTACCCCACATATATGCCCTCGCCATACACAGTCTTCAGGTTCTCGCCCGGCCAGTTGTGGTACGCGGGGTTATCTTCGATGCGCACGGGGAAGGTAGTCGGGAGCTTGCCGCTGGGACTCGCGTTGCCGAAGAGCACGTCTGCGAGCGCGTTGCCGGCTTCTTGGCCTTGGTACCAGGCCTGCAGGATGGCGGGGGCGCGGTGCACCCAGGGCATGGAGATGGGGGTGCCGGATTGGTTGACGACGACGGTGCGCGGGTTGGCGGCGAGGACGGCTTCGATGAGGCGGTCTTGGGAGCCGTCTTTGGGGAGGTCCATGGTTTGCCGGTCGTAGCCTTCGGATTCCCATTCTGCGTCGAGGCCGACGACGAGGATGGCGACGTCTGCGTCGCGTGCGGTGGAGACGGCTTCGAGGACGCGGTCGATTTTGTCTTCTTCTTG
>QVXC01000284.1:0-43732 GCA_003501895.1 Phaeosphaeria sp. A1 3.1a
GCCGAACCCTAACCCGAACCCTAACCCTAACCCTAACCTAAAAGATCGGCTGGTCCTTCTGCCGCAGCCTCTTCCGAGGCCTCTGCTCTGCCTGTTTCTGCTGCTGCGTCTGCTGCTCCTGAATCTCCTCCGGCATCTCCACCTGCTCCTCCACCCGCTCCTCCACCCGCTCCTCCACCTGCTCCTCCACCTGCTCCTCCACCTGCTCCTCCATCTGCTCTCGCTGCCTCTTCTGGCTTTGCTTCACAGGCGGCGCAAACCTAAGGAAAGTATGCCAGACCTGGCTCAGCGTGCCAAATTCATCAATAGAGCGCAGAGTCAACCCACGTATGATATCTGCCTGGACTGCATAGGCTACTGTGCCTGTCTTTGTACTCCGTGCGTTTTGTAGCTCTACTAGGTCTTGGTCCTCATCGCTATCGCTCTCGTTCTCTATCCCTGCTTGAAAGTACTTAGAGCGTTTGCTAGAGAGGCCTGCACTAAAGCGCTTGCCTACAATGCTACGGCCGATTCCGACAGCAATATGCCGATAGTCTCGTAATGTCAGTCGGGTACTGAGGAGCTCAGCTGACTCCTGCGCTAGAACGCGCGTAAGCCGGTCAGTCCCCCAGAGCTTCTTCTCCTCATCTACCCAGAGGTAGTCGTTCATCGACGCTGATAGGGCCTTGCCTTGGCCGCTCAGTAGCATAGCCTGCACTGGTCGTAGGTAGAGCAGATACGCAGCCACTAGCTGACCAACAGGTTCTGGCAGAAAGCGTGGTATTACCTTAGGCCTGTCTAGCTGTAACTGCGACTTATGGTAGCGAGTGACTGTAGCGAGCTGCCCATTTATCACGTACAGGTTGCGATCCTGGTAGACGCCATTACGCCAGCGTATAGAGAGCAGCTCAGGGCCGCGCGCTGGCTGGCCACCTGTAAGATGCACAGCGAGGCAGAGCAGCTCTAGAAAGCGTCTAAGATGCTGGAGGTACCTTTGCACCTGCTTCGCATGCCATTGCACCTTGCCTGGCTTGTCTTCCTGACCTACCTGGCTCTGCTGGCTTTCTCTTACTCCTTGTATGCCTTGCATGTCTTGCTCCTTATACAGACGACGTGCAGCAGGTACGCTTGCTAGCCGCGCAAAGACCCAGTCCCGGCCCTCCTTTAGCAGTGCTGGCGACAGAAAGCAGGCACCTCGCTGTGCTATAGACAGGTCGTCTTGGATCGCAGCGAGGTCTGTAGAGCGTCGCTGGCTCGGCTCTACCGCCCAGAGCAGCTCTGTCCATAGAATCGCTTCTGCCTTCGCCACGACCGTCTGAGCCATAGCTGAGAAGCGCTTAAGAGGGACAACGTGGCCCTGAAAGTGAAAGGTCTGCCGGTCTGGCGACCACCAGGCGGTACCTGCTGTGCGACCTGGCGTAGTTTGAGAGATGCGCTTAGCGTACGCAAGCAAGCTGACGATCACGCCCATAGGGCTCTGCGAGCCATCGACGAGATAGCGCGCCCGCTGCCGTAGCAAAGCAGCTGTCTGAGCGGCATGCTGCTCTGCGCGCTGCTCCGACGGAAGAGAGGCCTCTACTGTTAATACTCGTATGCAGTAGGAGAATGCACTAAGTAGAGAGGAGTACTGTGGAGCATCGCGCAGTCGATTGGTGTCTGGGTTGATAGCGAGAGCAGCGAGGAAGTGGAGAAGGCCGCTATGGAATGGCTGGTGGTATACTTCTTGGCAGATGAACGATTGAGAAAGGCTAAGGATAGTGCTCTGCTCCTCAGCTAGGTGGGTTATGTGATCGGCAGTAATGAGCCTCCACAGCTTTACAGCCTCAGTCTTCTGGGTTCCATGCCAAGGGAAGCGTTGCGTGAGGGTCGCAAGGGCTGCCAATGGTGGCGGCTGCTGCTGCTGGATCTGTGCTGCGTCTTCTCCTCTATCCGTCTCCTCTACTACTAATGTCCCTGCTGGTGCGCCTGCTGCTGCTGCCGCTTCCTCAGCAGCGATCATACGCACGCAGTAGCACATCAGGCGCGCCCAGTACCGAGCTGCACGACGCTGGCTCTGTGGCTTCTGCATACGAGAAAGCGGGCGTGGATCGATGCGGTGCAGGGTGGCGCTGCGCATCCAGCGTAGCGTCTCCATCGATAGAGAGCTGAGCCCGTGGACTGCGTGCTCTACTACCGCCTCAACGCGGCGCACTAGGCGCTGCAGCTCTGGCTCATCATCGCCAGGTGGTCGCACAGCGTACGCGAGGAGCCTTCGATCAGGATAAGCCTGTAAGTGCTGGTCCCAGCCTGTTCGTTTGAACCACCCCGTACGTTCATAGTCAGGGAGCTCCTCAGCCATTTGCGCCATGGCCCTGCTATCCTCAAGATAAGTGGATGCCCAGTCTGCCTGCAGACCAGAGAGCCTCTGCTCTTGCTCTGTTGATCTTCGCTGAGCTTGATCCTGGCTGTAATGCTGCAGCTCCTGTTGCTGCTGCAGTTCCTGTGGCTGCTCGTCCTTTACGATGAAGTAGCGTACATAGCGTCCTGATCGGAAGAAGGTCTGCACCTTGACAGACCTCCAGAGCTGCGCTGCATGGTCCTCGTACGACGTGGCGGATAGCGAGGTCCAGCGCGTAAGCTTCACGTTGTGCTGCTGGTTCTGGTGCTGCTGCATCTTATTTCGGCTTGTGGTGATGTAGGTGCATACTGCGTTACAGCCGCTAGCGCCGGTAGAGCTGGCGGCAGATGGTGGTCGATAGCAACAGGCCAAGGCGTCTATAGGCGTGCCTAGCTCAGGCAGCGGTGGGCTGTTGTGCTCTGGTACAGGTACCTGATCAGGCGGTAGGAGAGGGAGATGGTGGTAAGGTGCTAGCCGATCTCTCCTTGCATGGGCAGGAAGCTTATGAAGCCGCTTGAGGTGCTCGTCGAGGCCGTAGACAGCGCAGCGATGGTCGCGGCAGACGATGACATGGTAGGCAGGCAGGTAGGTCAACATAGCTGTGTAGGTAGATAGAGAGCTTTAAGGTAGGTAGACACAAGGTGCGTATGTACATAGATGTACAGAGGGAGACGCCAAGGGGTACAGCAGGAGGCAGGGGGCCGAGATAGAGCCGAGACTAGAGAGCGGGAGGAGCGGGAGATCGTCAGGGGCGGGGGGTATAGAGGAGGGGTCTCTCGAGTCTCTAGAAGAGCGGGAAGAGGGGGTAGAGGTAGAGTCGGGGGTAGTGTAGAGGGTATTCTTTTTGCCTGGTCTACGAGAGTGATAAGGTAGTGCTGAGGCACTAATGGGAGCTAACCTGTTTGGGATGCTTGGCACCCCGAAGTGCTCCCGAGGTTGGGGGTTCGAATCGTCGATCCGTCACAGTAGTATTGTGGTCCTTAGTGGTAAAGATAGTGGTGAGTGATGGGATTGATATGGAACATGGGGCTAAAATAATACCGGTGGTAAGATTAGGCTAAATCCCACGAGCATTTGGGTCCGAGAACATATCCAGTGTCGGATGTTCGTTGAAGCCGCTGCCGCTTGCTGTTTAATCCAAGAGACGGTAAGACTAAATCAATAGATTTGATGCTGGTCAGGTTAAGAATTTAACGCAGAACTACCTCGGGCGATGCGGTTACTGCGGGCTCATAACTTATTATCCCGCCGCCCCGATAGTTATCTCCGCCCCGAACAATTCACCGAGACACGCCGCAGGCAACTGCGTATCTGCAGCGTCGCCCTCGTTATATTGTGGACTCATACTGGGTTTCAAAATATCGAGGCCATGTACTGAGAATTGCCGATCATGCTGTCCAGCACCCTCAATCTTCTGTTTTTCTTCCTACGGGACTTTCCCTCTTTCGCCCTCTCGGCCTTACGGCGCAAGATCGAGGCCATCATCCACCATTATACCTACAAGTCACTCCCGCTCCGGCAGACAAAGAACGTTGTCGTGATCGGCGGTTCTTTTACTGGTTATGAAACAGCGAAACGCCTGACCGAGACACTGCCAACAGGGTTCCGCGTCATTCTCATCGAGAAGAATTCGCACTTCAACTACGTGTTCGCTTTTCCGAGATTCAGCGTAATTAGAGGCCACGAGCAATATGCCTTCATTCCTTATGGAGGGCTGGCAAAGAACGCACCGAAGGGTATTTTCGAGTTCATACAGGGAAAAGTAGACCACGTGGATGAGCGCATCGTTCGGCTCGCGGATGGAAAGGAACTGGAATATGAATACATAGTCATTGCTACAGGTACAGCCTCGAAGCTTCCTAGCAAAGTTGCAGCGACGGAAAGCCAAGATGCGCAGCGCGAGTTGAGGGCGATGCAATGTACCATCGAAAAGGCGGAACGGATCGCGGTGGTTGGAGGAGGTGCAGTCGGCGTCGAGATCGCAAGCGATATCAAGGATGTCTATCCAGACAAGAGACTTGTTTTATTCCATTCAAGAGATAGACTGCTGCCAAGTTTCGGAGAGCGGTTACATCAACACGTAATGCAGAGGCTTGGTGCAATGGGTATCGATACTCGACTCAACGAGCGACCGCAGATTGTTGAGGGTAGTCACGATCTCAGGTTTGACCAGGGCAGTCAAGAGACCTTCGATCTTGTTGTTAGTCAACTCTCCGGTGTTGGATGTTCTTGTACATCAGTTCACTCACGCAGCGTAGATTCCTTGTACTGGTCAGCGGCCGAACAGCTCAGTCGTTTCCGCCTTTTCATCGGAATCGATATCCAAAGCGACCTCTCACATTCTTGTCAGACCGACACTACAAATCGCCGATGAACGATTTCCGAACATCTTCGCTGCAGGTGACGTTGCCGCGTCTGGCGGACCAAAGATGGCACGCGCGGGATATATGCAGGCTCTTGTAGTTGCCGAAAACATCTTATCTCTAGTGAAAGGGACCAGCAGGTTGAAAGTCTACAAACCAATGCGCTGGTTGGAAGGCTCGATCACATTAACACTTGGAAAGGTATGTCTTGTAAGTGGAAAATGTACAATGAGAACACACACTCACGCTACTAGAATCATGTCGTATTGTATGCGAGTGAGTCTGATAGAAGGGAAGTGTTCTTTCCTCTAAACTTTGGGAGGATGGATATGAATGCCAAAAGTCAATGGCGCCGCCTCGGGGTCGATCCAAGCCAGGTTCAAAGGATGGAGAGCGACCACACGTGAATCCTTTGCGAACTTCGATTCGCGTTCTTGACAATCTGGTAGTTCAGAGAATGATGAGAGCCCCAGGTAATACGTGATGTCTTTGATTGCTTTTTTCCTTGTTAGAACACAGCTACAAATGAAACCATGAAAGCAAAAGTCAAGTCCAGAAAATGAATCGCAGCGATCGGAACAACGACTGGGCTTATATAAGTGGAATCTTTGCGTATGCAACAGAACGTGTAGTTAGTTCTTTGCGTGATCCATTGAGCAAAGTAGCTATCTCTGCAGTGGGAAGTGGAACCACGCGGTGCTCCTGATGAATCCTTGTTCTCAGATTCGGCGCTGCAGGTGGGTGTCCACTACGTCTTGCATTAGACCTCCAAATCACTTCGAGTGAGATGCCCTACACTCTCTGGCGCAGGAATGGGATTCATGAAATTATCACAGATTGCTGGACATCTTGCGCCCTTTCGACTGTAATCACAAGCAGTGTTCACGTCACTTGACATGAACTGCGCAAAACCGCAGCACGAAATACCCCGCCGCAGGCCCGATCTGTCGAGGCGCTGACGAGTACCAGGGTGGCGACGTACAAAACCGGAACTTGCATGCGTGGGCCTGTTATGGTGAGATAAGCTTACGTCTCCCCTCAACACATTCAGCGACAACATTCCAGCACAACGCATGCCAAGTGGGGCGTTAAGCGATCATGGCCGAGTATCGATACCAGCCTCTTCCAGCCATCGGAGGATCTGATGATCTCTACGTTCGACTACTCCGCCTACCTCCAGGTCCCAGATTTGGGCCTATTCACTGCAGTGTCATCACTGCACTCCTCTCCGATGCGCCACGTTTTGACGCTGTATCATATTGCTGGGGCTCGGCATCTGATCAAACTGAAATACACATTACCGACGGGTCTTCGGATTCTGATCCGGCTGTTGGCAGGTCGTTGCAGGTGCCAACCTCAATTATACCTTTCCTATATCGTACTCGAAGCGATGAATCCTCCAAATATCACGTCTTATGGATTGACTCAATTTGTATCAATCAACAAGATCCAGCAGAGCGAAGTAGACAGATTCCAAAGATGAGAGACATTTATGCCACGGCAGAACGAACAATGAGCTGGCTGGGTCCAGAAGAGAATAACAGCAATGACGCATTCGCATATGCCGTTGAACTGACCGCACTGTTCCGGCAGCGTCTCGGAAGAGCAGAGGAAAATGTCACGCCGGAGGTTGGGACAGACCTCACGATGGACACTCAAGTCAGACCAGGTGATCCGAGGCTGAAAGCGCTTGTTGCGATACATGAGAGGCCATACTTTCAGCGAGCCTGGATCGTGCAAGAGGTCGCTGTAAGTCACTGTGTTATGCTGGTGTGTGGGGACGCCGTCATCACCATGGATCAGTTCCTCTCTGCCTTTTGCTATCTCGTCATGGCTACTCCGTGGCTTTGGGAATTTTACCCGGGTCATCTACAGATTTTTGTGATGCGTTTGAAGTGGGCAAGTGACGACTGGAAGAATGCGGCTACAACGGATTGGTTGAAAGTGCTCCTCAAGTATCGAGTATACGAAGCTACCGATCCACGAGACAAGATCTACGCATACTACTCGTTGCGATGCCAGGATGATTTCCGGACGCTGGGTATCGAGCCAGACTACAAGAACATCGATACACGGACGCTGTTCACTACACTAGCAACCAATGCCCTCATAACAGGCCAATCTGACTTGCTCCATGTACCAAGGCTCGTGAATCTTGAGGCAATGGAGGAAAATATCCCAACAATAGATCTCCCATCCTGGGTACCTGATTGGAGGTACACGAAGCAAACACCATCGCCAATACTCAGTTTGACAGAGAAGGCACACGGCGATTGTGTCGTTCAGGACATGAAGGCGTCAAGCAGTTCAGAACTGGATATCAGTTTTGACGTCTCGTCCTCTAGCGTGCATAAGCCGTATTTTCGGAACGCTCAGATTCTCCCCAAAAGGATCCGCCTACGAGGTTTCGAGATTGCCATTGTATCGCACACAACTCCGTCATGGACGATGAAAAGCCACATAGGCCAATCCACACTGTGGAGACAAGCGCAAGCACTCCTCACGTACCGGCGAAGAGTAGGAGAATGGGTGAGCGTGATGGACAACTCGCGCAGTCAGCCTCATTACGAGCCAACCAATCAGCCCTGGGGTGAAGCTCTCTGCGAGACGGTCACAGCGACTACTATCAAGGGCACAATCGAGGAGAGGAGGAATCTTGGCGCAGCCACTTTCCGTCGCCAGCGCATCTTCGGGCCCGTAGTACATGTCTACCGCCCCCTTGCTCTGCTCATATTCAGTGTTGTTATCGTTATTCAGCGAATCCTGCGCACGATATTTGGCTACACCGTCGCTGAAACAAGATTTCGCTGGCTGACGGGGATCATGTACAATCGCCGTGGTGCGAGATGCATGAGTGATGGAGGCAACGTTGAGTACTTGGCGATTGTCCCGGGACTTGCCATGCCGGGCGACTCCGTCATGCTTATTCAGGGACTACGCATGCCGCTGGTGCTAAGAGACAAAGCGCGAGCAGTGGTAACGGTGGATGGTAGAGAAAGAAAGGTGCGGGCGTGGGAGATGCTTGGGGATTGTTACGTTCATGGTGTCATGGAGGGGCAGGTCTGGGAAGACAGAAAAGGCGAGTGTACGGATTTATGGATTGCTTGAGAACGCAATGAAAATGTAGAGTATCATTACACGGCGCGTGAAGAAGTTTTTATGATTTGAGAGATGTAAGAGGAGCGTGAAGAGCGGATGAGATCGGCATACTCCGATCTCTTGTTTAGCCCGAGTTTTACACTATGTCAGGCCTTCGGGACAGCAAAAGAACTATAGCTGAAGGTGCCATAGGGGTCAGCCTTCTTGCGGATGCTCTGCAACTTTGCGAATGTCTCATCGTCGTAGTAGCACTTCCACACCTCTGGCTTGAACAGGTCCCAGTTTCCCCACGATCCCCAGAGGAGACGGCGATCCGTCTCGCTGTAATACTTCTTTAGACGCTCATCGTTTTTCTTTTGGCACTCCTCGGCCTTAGATCTGCTATCCTTGGTGTCGATCAGCGGATGAGGATTAAAGACGTTGTAGAAGACATTCCAGGTACCGCTGATGATGCTGTCCCGGTTGGCGATGGCTGTGCCATTCTTGGCAAGACCGTTCTTAATGAACATTGAATTCTTGCCACCATACATCTGTATTTGGGACGAAATCCAGAGACCAGGTTGCCCCTTGGCGTTGTCCTTGCTACCGATGATCTCACACACGCGGCCTTGAAACCACTTGGTCCAGTCAAGGCTCGTCAGCTTATTGGTTGTGTAGGTATGCTTGATGTACGGGAGGTCGAGCTCGCGACCTTTGTCGAGGAACCACTTTGTATAGATCTGAGACACGGGCAACGACGTTTTGACTCCAAGATCCTCTACAATTGGCGGCTTCTCGGCGTCCTATGGCACTTTCTCGATCTCTTCAAAAAAGGCTGGATCGTACGCCGGCTCGCCTTTAATGTTCAGGAATTGAGCCCAGCAAACGATCATAGCGTATTTGCCATTGAGTAATTTGTCCAATTTCGATGGGTCCTCGACGATCCCTACAGCCTTTTTGAGCTGATCTTTCGTCCCGGGATACACAGCTGTAAGATCCGCCGAGCGACTGGTGACGTTGACAATGAAGTCGTAGCCGCGCGGAAGGTTTGCATCCTCGGCTTTGCGATGTAGAATGTTGAGTTGAGCAGGGCCTTATACGTGTTTCCACGGTAGAAAATGGCAATCCACAGGCCCTTGGAACTCTCGTAGTTGTTGTCCTGTTGGACCTCAATTCTATAATGCGTAACAATGCCAAAGTTGCCAGGGCTGCCACCGCATATACCAAAAAAGAGGTCAGGCTGGCTCTCCTTGGTAACCTTGACCACCTCACCTTCATGATTTACGACGGTAATTTCGCGGACCCAGTCAAGAAGCAAGCCAATGGACCTGGCAAGCATGCCGAAGCCTCCAGAATGTACAGGGCCACCCACATGGACCTCGCGGCACGGGCCAGTGGGCATGAATACGCCGTTTTGCCTGAAGAAATCGAATAATTCTCCAAGCTTGTAGCTGACACTGACGTAAAGGAAGGCCTTATTACCAACCTTGTTGAGCTTGAGATCGACCCCGAGACCGCGAAAGGTGTGCTTGAGATCAATCAGGATTCCTGTCTCATTGGTGGAGGAGGCGCCGCTATATTGGTGACCGCCGGTTCTGAGAGCGACAGGAACCTTGGTATCGCGAGCGTTTTTGATAAAGATTTGAATGTCCTCTGTGCTAGACGCCTGCAGAATGGCTTTGGGGCAGAAATCCCGATCATCCTTACACGAAGATGAGGCATACTGCTCATTGACACGTTCATAGCCAAACGTGCCAGCTTTATACTCGACGCCATGGAACGGCATCTATGGGGGCTTTGAGCTTTGAGAGAATATTTAATAAGGGTTTACAAGTTCTTGCGACGGTTGAGGAGGGCCGTTGAGATTGGATGAAGTGTTATCTGACTCGAGTTTGCTCGCCCTCTGTATACTGTCACAAGTTGTGCTCTCGAGGTGAAGTCGTCCCCAAGCAGGTTGAGAATTTGAGCTGTCTCAGTGTCCCTCACTGTGCTGCCGTCTTCGAATACGGCCGCTGGATGAAATGTCATATTGCATGCAGAGCCTTAGCGCGTGTGTTGCGCGTGGACAGTCGCTCGGCTCATATCCCTTACATTTCAACCCTTTTCTAGTATGACAGTGCATCAGCCGTGCGCACGGCGTGGGCTGATCATACGATTTTGTAACGATGATCAGATTCAATATGCGTGTATGGAACCATAGCACCATCATTTCTTATGGTACGATATGCAAAAGCGACATTCCAACGTCAATATCTTATCTTCTATCCCTATGACAAGAATGATGTTTTCGTGAAATCGATTAGCTCTCTGCTCTATAGTAACATGTAGGCACAGATCCTACGTCGCAATGTGGATAGTGTATTGGCGATGATGTCTTATTCTGCAAACCTAGATTCTCATAATGTACAAAGAATACTAGGAAAATACTAATGAAACAATTCCTATCTTTCGCTATGTTCAATGGCGTATAAAGACTGCGAGACTTTGTATTCAAAATCTTGAATGTAATCTAATAACTAATTATTACGACTAGCAATAGATCTGATAAGATTCCCGCATAGAGATGTCCCAGCACCTGTTTAAGATCCCCAAGTAGGCATAATCGCCGTCACAATTCTGACCAGAAAAGACTTTAACTGTTTTGGAAATAATCAGCATTGTTACTACTAGATCTGACGCATTTCAAACGAGGAAGATACAATCCCTGTTCCAAACTGAGATACAAATGGACTTACTCTGACAGCCATCTGCAAGCCACCATGTATTAAGCCCCTGGCCCGGAAGGTGTTTGCATACTCCATCAGGGCTGCTATCATCGACCTTCCCTGTGGAGCAATCTCTCGCGCTGTAGGTCGACCAGATAGCAGCTGTAGGGTATTTTCCGGCAACAGCGCTGGTGGTCAGAGCGCCGAGTGTAAGGAGTAATGTGTTGACCGGCTGCATGATGGGTAAAATGTTGAGTTTGGATGGTTGGGCAATTGGAGGAAGAAATGGTTGGATGCTAATGGAAAAGAGTGGATGGTGAGCTCCGAGTGAACTTGAGCTCATACTTATACGATTGCTTAGAGTGTGGCGGACCGAGATCAGGGCATTTTTTTCTTTCACCATGTCAGCTATCGTCGCATCGTATTGCGCAGTCATATAAATGAGACGATGAGTCCATGGTACGATACCTAGAACCGTCATGATGTCGCCCTCATTCTTTCAGCAGTGGCCTGATGCTGCATTATCGTGGTCGTACACCATATTCTTACGCTATTGTATGTACGAGATTGAGAAGGGCATAGACCGCCCTTCGTTTCTCTTATGAAAATGTTCTCCAACTGTAAAAGCTGTATCAAAGCAGTGTAACAAGGACACATGCTGCAATTTTGATTTTACATATGCGCAGTGGGTCGCAACTTACTGAAGTTTTCGGCTTCGATTGTGTAGCTACTTCAATAGTACCTAGAATATCACTTTACATGTAGAAAACATGATGGAGGTGAACCGATATTAGCTAGCTCGCTTCAAGGATTGTATCATCATCCGCCGGCGGCTAAGTGCTTATGTAAGATAGATTATTCTCACGAGAATTGAATAGTCAGTTATGGAACAGGGGTGCCATAGCTTCGGTGCATATTCTAATTCATGCCGATAGTATAGTGGCATGGAGTACACAGTCCCAACCCTTGTTGATTGCTAATCCTGTGTGAGATATGAGATATAGGATACTATAACTTGCAGCCCGTGAGATTCAATTGCCCTGTAGTGGTCTTGGTTCAAAATGATGTCGTGTGATGTGACACGGTCTTACCGTCTGACACGGCTTTCGTCTGACACCGTTTTAGCCGAGCCTTATCGTCTTGACCACAAAAATCTTTCGGCTGAGTATTCAGATTTTTACTCAGCCTCGTTTTTCAGGAATAGCAAGAATTTAAAGAATCTGCTCAACTAGGACGTCAATATGTACCTCGCAGCATAACTTCGCGTCTTCAACACAGGCATCAGCGAGATCGTTACACTCACAAACAAATTCCAACTCTTATGACGAAAATCCAATGCACTCGAACCTTGAAGCTGCAAATCAGCTACGTCCCACATGGCTACACCTCTGTTCTTCGTGGGTAGCATACTCAGGTCGATTAGTAGCTGTCATCATACCAGCAATCAACATACTCCGTTAGGATTAGAGTTGTAAGATAAAATGCGGCTGTCCGTTCCTCCGCTCGACTATTGAGATCTTATCAATAGCCCCGTTTCCCATGTCTTTCTCGGTCACAAGCATGGATAAGTAGCACACTATTGGGAAGTTGGAGACCCATTGAACAACACAGGATTCGCTCCGAACCGCCCACAGCGCGGCGTGACAACGGAATATGGCATTTGAGGAGGGTTTTATGGTTTACGGTATTAGCCTCCCGGTCTGAATATGCCAGTGACACTTGGCAAAAAAGACTAGTTCAAAAGCATCTGAATGGATGGATGTAATGTCTTCGGAAAGGATCTTCCTACTTGGGTAAGGTGGTAGACGGGTATCTAGATTGTATAAGAGAACCTAGGAGCACATTGTGTTGACTTGGTAGTACATCGGCTGTCGCAAATGCCATTCTTGTTCCTGATGTGGTTACAACATTTCACATGGGCATTAACGATTGTAATATATATAAATGTAACAAATTTCTTGGTCTCGTTGTAGAAGATTGACCCTTACATGAAAGATACCGCATGTAGATCCATAATATCTTGACAGACCAGAGACTGGAAAAGCTGAAAAGAATTAGCTGCCGCATCTACTCGTTCTGGAATAGCTCATCCACCAGCACCTGCTCCACCAGCTTCATGTATTCCTCGTCGTCACCGTCTGAGGAATCCTTGTCGAGGTCCATGGCGTCTTCCGCGGCGTCGTCATCCTCTTCGTCGTTGTCCACCTCCATGTCTCGTCTGCCTCGCTCTCCTTCGCCTCCTTCTCTCCCCCGTCACCTTCTCCTTTGTATCCATTGGAGCCAAGGATTTCTTCGCAGTCGACTTCCATGGGTTCAGTGGTGGTGGTGATCGCGGGGACCGTTGCGAACTATCCCGTGGGCTCAAATGTAGTCTCTGCGGCTCGCGGTGCTTTCGTCGTGGAGCCGTTCCCAATCATGTTTGCGAGGGAGTGGGTATGTTTTTGGGTAATGGTCACCGGCGAAAGCTCCTTGGCATCTACCGTGGGAGGAGTATGTATCACCACTGCGCGAGTCTTGCTGTTCTGTGATGCAGCAATTACTGTGGCTTCATGCCCGCTGGAAATGCTCTTGGCGCGTGCAAAGACGAGGTTACGTTGCTCTGGCTCTACTGGGACGGGCATTATGCTTTGATCAGTCCCAATCAATGCGTTAAAGACGGCATTGGATCGTCGTTCCGCTGTCTTGTGTCATTAAGAATAATTAATGTGTTGTAAATACTGACCATCTGTTTCGGTGTAAGCTGCCTTTGGATCCACGGCAATCTCCATTGTTTCGCGGGAAAAGTGGTATCCCCATTCCTTCGACAAAAGTGGCCATGGATCGCCACAGGTTCAGATCGATGTGAACAGAGTTTGTAGTTGAGGGCGTGGGCGGCGTTGTGTTGGAAGAGCTTTTCTTGTTGCTCGTCTGCCCTGATCTCGTGCTTCGACAATCCGGACACATTTTTCTCCAGCTGCCGCTGCCAAACTGTTCGAGTACGGATTTGGTAGGACACTCATCGTACAAGTGCTGCTCTGGTCCTTTGCAGCGCGGATGGGAAGACTCGGGAGATGCCTCTCGCGGTCGTTTTTTGCTTCTTGCCATGGCTTGTTGGTGCAGGTGATAAAGATCAAGCGATTGATGGACGATAATTGCTTTATACCGCGCTAGTCCTGGTCGGGGCAGCCAAGGTAAAGGAGACGGAATCGGAGGCTACTGCAGCAGCATGCTGGTATCTTACTGTCAGATACTCAGCAAGTACTGTGAGGTCTCATACACGTACAGCCAATCAGCGTACCGCAGGTCGTTTAAGCGAAACCTGTAGTGGCTGCGCCTAATATTCGGCGCAACATGTACTCGGGCCCAACGGTTTCTCCGAAAAATCCAAAAGGATTGCCCGTGCGAAGCGCGGCCAATTTCGTTGAAATTCTGCAACAGCAGCCGTTGGGGCCGAGTAACCAACCCAACCTCGTCTCAGATCAAACGGACGACACACAACAATCAATCAAGTCATCATACACAACCTAGATTCCATCAAATTAAACTACCTGAATCTCACACTTACCTTCCTACGATGCAGCCTCCCAGATCTGGCCACTCGGGGGCCACACAGCAAGTAAAGGTGAGAGACAAAAACAAAAGAGACGCTGCTTCATGACGTGAAGTGAGATCTCCGCCTCGTACAGTCGAGGTTGTAATTCCACATTCACCTCCAGCACACTACTTACGCAGCACGGATTACGCGCTAATCTAATTCGGGCGGCGCGCACACTCACCCAACTCCCCTCGACACACTTGGAAAATTGCTAAATACTGACACCAACTTCAACCACCACGGTATTATACAGTCGCTAATATGGTTAAACCAGATCGGGTCGTCCAGAACCACCGGCGTGCCATGAACATGATCATCGAAGGGGAGGCCCTCTTGCCATCGTTTTCCTCGCGATGCCGCGAACAACGCTGACATCGCAGCATGGAATGCGATGTCGTTGAGCAAGCGCGACGACGCGTGTCTTCACCGCTCCAAGTTATGCACCGAGATTCCAATTGTCCTTGCGCGAATTACTCCGGCTGAGCACGGCAACCACATTCGAACCGAGTGGATGGATGGCGCGGACGCGAAGTACGACGCCTTCGCCAATGTCACCCTGGGCCAGATTGTCAAGCGTATACGGGTTGTGTACGCGCAGCTCAGCCAGATGCGGATGTACCCTCCATCTGTGGACCTGGCAACCAAGAAGCAGTACTACGGCGAGAAGTTCAGGTCGCTCGCGGTGATGTCGGTGCCCATTGGTCGTCTCGCTCCTACAGAAGACGGCCAAAAGTCGACACCGGTCGTGTACGTCTTCCTGGACTCCAAGGGCAGCCCAAAGTACGTCATGTCGAACGGGCAGATAGTGAAGCCGTCCGAGATCATGTACTATACCAAGACCATCAGTCAGGACTGGAAAGAGGAAATCGCCTTCAGGCAAGAGATAGCAGAAGTAAGTTCCCGGCTACATTGACAAGTCGAGGTCTCGTTAACATATACCTTAGCTCCTCGTGGTCGCGCATATGCTGCCCGAACAGCCTGCAAGTTTCGCCGAGATCAACATGGCCATGGAAGACCTGCGACACGTCCCATTGTTGGCCATTGAGGTTGGAAAACTCGGATTGTTGGACGGTATTACAATGGCGCAGGTCGAGGCAACCACGACATCAAGGCGCTCGAGATGGCAGCCTATCGAGAACAAGCTACAGGAATTCTTGTCGGAACTTGGCGACGATGAACGTGCATTCATTGCTCTCCTCGTTCGCGCAGCAGCCATCCTCCACCAGGTGTTCGCCTTGGAGAATTCCCTTCAAAGCAGGGTCGACAAGTCGACCCACCTAGACCGTGTGCTGTGGCTTGTTATACGTGAGGTGGTCATGCTAACCGGTACGTCACCGACGTTTCGGTTAGACAAGGACGAAACAGACTGGTCGATGTGGCTCTGGGGGCTGGATACACTCGAGCCGCGCGAAGACGGCGATCTCTTCTTCCAACATACCTATATCTTCGATATCGAGGATTTACCCAGGATCATGGACATCGCTCCAATCGCCGCCAACCGGCCCTTGGAGCGGGCCATACCCTCAAAGCATGTTCTGGCTAGTGGCTATCTTACGTGCGGTTATGCACCGGACAACGATTACGCCGGCGTGTACCGCTCCATGATACCAACACATACGCTCAATTACTCCGATGCCATGAAGGAGATGTTCGGCGATGAGGAGAGTCTTCCTGCTGTGCCGACGCAACCATACTATCCTCAGCCACCACCAGCAAAGGCACTGGACACCGGTCCCTGGCCGATGCTCACGGCCATATACGAGAAGGAGGTTGCACTGTTTACCGACGGTAGACCAGCCGGGTCAACGTGGATCATCATCCAGTATCTGAAGGAGCTTTACAAGGCTCTGAAGGTCTACGATTGGAAACGCTTCGAAACCCTGCGGGCCATGCGCAAAGGGTGGGAGCAGAGAGGTTGGCTCGAAGTGAACTCACGTACCACTGGCTACAATACCAAAGACATTGACCAGCGCAACTCCGACTACCGCCGCGGCCTCGGCCAGCCCGCCAATGCACCGAACGAGTACCGAAAACAGCAGTCCGAGAGGGCGAGGAAGGAGAGGGACCGGGTTTTGCTATGGTCGGCAATTGGTCAACGATCACAGAAAGGAATGTGATCACGGTCAGCGAAGATGCCCCGATCGTCAGCGACATGCCAGGTACTGCATATACTGGAGACCCAGTCACTGAGGAGGACATGGGTGGGACGTTTTAATGAACGGAGTAGCAGTCTGGCCGTTGGACGCGGAGTGAACAACACCGCCCGGCTACATTAGGCGTCGAAGCTGATACCTCACGGGGTGCATTTCGAGGGCATAAATTTGGCATAGCACCATTGTCCACTCACATAGATTACAACGGTAGACATGATGAGATAACATGGGATCCGGAAATAATTTGTCGTCTGCCTCTGCCTCTTCCTTTGCGTGAAATGATGACACTTGTAGCATTCCCCTTGTAACACATTCCAAGTTAGTCCACACGTACAGCTGCAAGAGACCGCTCTATGTTAGCGGATCCTATCAACACATATGTTAGTTTCCGTTCAATGGAATTTTCATTGCAAAGTACCCTGTCTTCTTATGTGAAGTCAGGCATCTTCTTGTCGACTAAGCGACTTAGACGCAGCTCGGCTAGCCCCCTGTACGCATATCCTGCGCCCGTAAACTCTTCCCGGCTACGTCGACAAGAGCTCCAAAACCTGGAGGACTTTCGACGCCACAGCTTAAAACCGATAGGAAGGGCCAATACCAGAGTCTACGTCTTCCACTAACTCCTATGTCCCGGCTTCATGGAAGTCTCCCTAGCACACTTCTTGTGCTTGACAAGCAGTCGCGCATCTTTCGTCACCATCAGTATACATTCTTCTCTTCGCTCAAACCAATCATACTCGCCTGAAACACCTACCTAAATTACAAGCAAGCCCGTTAAGACCAAACTCGTAGCAGTTGTAACAGTTCTGTCTATTAGTACATCACGTCGTGACGTCGCAGCAATGGGTTTAACCAGTCATCCCTGCAATTACGTTTTGTCAAGGAGCGCTCCACCATATATCGTTCACGGTATTGAATTACGCTGTGTCGTCACCACAACAAGCTATAAATCAGGCAGTCATTGGTGAACTTTGCGAGAGGCATGAAAGACGTGCCTGGTGCTAATACCGCTGCTACGGCGGCGATAGCGGCAAGAACAGCGAGAATTGCGGTGAACTGCACCTTGGAAATAAACAATCAGTTTACTGGTAAAGTGTTTTCCTAGAAGATTAAGTCGAGTGGAATCGATGTTCTCTTCCATGGCGGATGCAGAGGATGCACTTATATGTCTCTGTCGAAACCACGTTGCATATCACATAAGCTACATCAGGCTTGTTATTCAAACATGTATGAAGCATTCCTTGCACCTGGTGAGGTCAAAATGAGCGCGTTACAATATCCCAGATTTCGGCAAGGAACACAATGTTGGTTTGTTGGTCTCCACGACATATGTAGGGCAAGAACGAATCATCTTGCCTGTGAGGCAACTCACGAGAGATCGACCAACAAAGCATATTCGTTGGTATGGTATGTGAGAGGTGACCTATCTAGTGGCGTGGCCAGCTCCTCATGAAAGTAACATGCCAAGCCTGTCATATGACATCTCAGGACACGAGTCGTGTCGGTGTATGGGAAACGTCTGGGACGTTCATTCGCCAATATCTACAGTGGTGCGCAGCTCGTCTCGTTTAGCGGCAAAGGCGCAGTCTATCCACGATTCTTCACCGGTAGGCTTTCGACGCGGGGCAAGATATTTCCATGGCCACCATACCCTTCAATGCTATGCGAACATCCTTTTGCTACGCTGCAGAACACAAATGTCTATCTACGATCCACAGATATCAGACAGCTGCGGGACTATTGATCCGCGCGCGCTCAACTTCTCTCGGGCTTTTACCAGGTCCCGGCGGCATGAAGGTTCTTCGAAATCAGCGACAGACTCAGAAGTCATGACATCCACTGAATCCAAATTGGAACACACGAGACAGAGCGACTTAACTTAGACGGCCAAGACGTGCGAGTCGACAAATCTTCGCCTCGTGCTCTATGTGACCGCGTTCCCAGCCAGAGTCATGGGCAGCCTGAGAAACCTCATCTACGTACATACAACACACGAAGAACATGGTGCGGAGTGCCGTCGTTTCTCGCCCCTTTTGTCCCGTACGTCGAGAAAGTGGATGACGCAACGCTAGACAACGCCTTAGCAATGAAATTACGAGACATGCGCATCGATACAGTACAGCTATGGTTGCAAGTGTGCTAGGAAACACATTGATCACGTTGCTTCCTAGACAGATTACCTCTCTCTGACCGAAAGAAATTGGTGCGGCCTCTCTGTCTGATCGACGTTGCCAAAACTTGTCTTGTCACGGATGTTCAAACCGCGAGCTATGTGGCCTTCAGCTATTGTTGGGGTACTGACGATGCCTCGTTTCGCCTTACAAAGGCAACTGTTCCGGGACTTTTGCGACCTGCAAGTATGAGTGGCCGCGGCATATTGATACCTCGTACCATCTTGGATGCAATGCAATTAGTTGCAAACCTCGGCTAACAATATCTCTGGGTCGATCGATTCTGTATTGTGCAAGATGATAGCACGACTAAGAGTGCTCAAATCGCGGCAATGGGCGACATCTATGCTGGAGGTTTCTTCACGATCATTGCGGCTGAGAATGATGACCCGGCTTTAGGCTTGTATGGGAACCGAAAGATGATGTTCGAAGCTGCAACAACCTCGGATGTTGAGGAGACGGAGGGAGAATACCTTTCTTGTGATCAGATCATGCTGGATCGATCATTCGAACTTATGGAATCGAGGTGGATTTCGAGAGGCTGGACCTTCCAAGAATATTATCTTTCCCGGCGTAAACTCGTTTTTCACGACAACGTCACTTGGGAGTGTATGTGTGCGGCATGGCACGACGTTCCAGACATGAGTATGGTGTATGCAGCTTCCAACTCCGTTCATCCTGACTTTACTGGTGAGACTCTTTGCAACGCTGCTACAGACTTTGAAGATCTCCGTTGGCCAGATGTGCAGCATTACGCACGTCTTTTGATTCTATACAATGAACGGAAATTATCATTTCCAGAAGACATCTTCGACGCATTTTCCGGATTCTTACACCTTCTTAGCCCGGTCTTTCCAGGAGGCTTCATCTCTGGACTGCCTGCCATGTGCTTTGATGCGGCACTCTTGTGGCAACCGTGGACCTACATGCAGCCTAAAATCGCCAAGCAGACCGAGGCCAAGGATGCTGGGCTGCCATCATGGTCCTGGGCAGGATGGGCGGGGACGATCCAGACAGAAAGCTGGAGGAGTGCAGCAATATACCAGCTCAGCAACGACAACGATGAGACGACTGGGCAGCAATGCTCCTGGAAGACAATCAGCACCATTCAGTGATAGCGGTCCGACAGGCTAGAATGGACACGTCAGCCAATTTTTGTCCCAGCCGAGCATGCGAATCCAAACCTTGATATGCAAGTGGACGAGATACCACCAGACTGGTCATATGTCAATCTATCGGACCAGTCGCCTATCAAACTCTACCGTCATTCCAGTCTACCATCGCAGCTATTTCGATTTTCAACACCCCTTTGCTATCAGAGGGCGCAGCTACAGCCAGTTGTGAATACCCGCTACTTGCACTGCACAACGCGACGCGCCTTCTTGGAGCTGGATGAAGCGACGCCCAGTTCGTGCTCCGAGTGCCTTTCGGTTGAGCTCAGAACAAGTTCCGGTGTTTGGGCTGGGGTACTACGGCTCCCATGGTCGAGTTCTGAGTGCGAGAATATTCTTCGCCAGCAGCGTCGGGAACACAACACGATGTGCGAGCTGATTGAGATGTCCGCTGGATTGGTGGAGAACCAAAGACTGGAAGAGGCGACTTTCGACGAATGGGATACCCCAGCTTGCCCAAGACACAAGGATCTATACGAGTTTATTAATGTCATGTGGATCAAGAGAGGGGGCAGTATGTCACATCGAAGAGCAGTTGGTCGCGTTGAGAAATCTATATGGGGCTTGTTACAGAAGGAGACAATTGAGGTCACGTTGGCTTGAAGTAATGGTTACTAGGCTAGTGCAAGCCTACACGATCACGACTACGAGAAAGCTGGTTTGCCAGTGTCCACAAAACAGATTCCAATATTGACCATTCTCCATTCCCCAACATACCTTCGGTCTCGCAGATCATACCATGACCAACTTTTATCGTAAAGCACACGTAACAATTTTACTGTAAAGCTCATCTCCTTCATCGATCCCTAACTCGCCTAAGGAAAATAGCCGATCATGCACCCAATAGCGATCACGTTGTTTCACATCTCCGTTCCACTGAAATAGGACGACTCGCCTGTAGTGACAACCAAAGAATAACAACAAACATATATTGACATGTACGCGAACCTACCTAACCCCTCCCACCACGACCCTTCCTCCGATTCCTCCTTCCACCACGGCCGCCGCCAGCTCCCCCACCCTACAACTTCGCCACAACGTTCTGAAAGTTCGCCATATGATCCTGACTCAACTGCCCCAAACCCCCGCTCCTATCTTGCGCATTATCCATTTTCTTCATGAACGCTGCCAGGACTCCCTGCCTCGCATTGTCTCTGTTCCCATTCCCATTCCTCCTGTTCGCTTGCTGCTGCTGGCGTTGCCCAAATCCATGCTGCTGAGGCGTATTTGCACCAGTGGGACCATCAGGGAGTTGATGTGCAAAGTGACAGTTGGACTTGATGCAGCGTCCTTTGTCGCGTTCATTCCAGCATTGCTTGTCGTTCTGGTTCTTGAAATTCCCGCTGTTATTGCCCGAAGCGCCTTGGCTGTTGGTGTTGTCTAAGCCGTGAGGCAACTGATGCTGCCATCGACAGTTGGGCCTCATGCACGAGCCATTCGTCTGCTCGTTACGGCACTGTCGGCTTGGCTGTTGCGGCGGTTGCTGGTTCTCGAAGGTGGGCAGGTCCGCAGAGCCATCGCTGACGTGCAGGCCTGGAGGATGCATGAATGGACAATTGACCTTGCGACAAGAGCCGAATTTCTTGATATTGTTGCACGGCATGGTCGCGCGTTTGTCAATGCGTGCAGATGTGGCATGTCCTTCTGAGCTTGTGAGATTGTCCTTGTTGTAGGTACCGCCTTGTCCAGCAGCTACATCGTGACTGAACTTGCAACTGTCACCGAACTTGCAAAATCCAGTATTGGCCATGTTGTAGCAAGGCTTTGCAACAGAGACGTTACCAGTAGATGGTAGAAAATTCGAGCCATCGACATATGAAGCGCCTCGCATTTGACCTGCAGTCCAGTTGATCCCACCCGCATTGTTTGCCACATCATGTTTGCCCACATTCTGCAGGTCCATCACCGCTTTCTGTGATATATCACATATCGCACCAACCGCAACACTGAGCGTCGTGAGCGGTGTGTCAACACAATACGGAGCAAGTCCGCAATTGAGCCTATGCAGCACGGTCCAGCTCCATCCAGTCCGCAAGACTTCTTGAGCCGAAGCGCCCCAGAACTGCAAGGTCAACATAAAGACCCGCGCAGCTACGACGTCGACCTCGAGTCCGAGGGCAACATCGCGATCTGCGATGAGCTTGCGGGGAAGTATGCGGGACAACCACTCGCTATTTACTGTCCAGATAGAGGCTAGCCCATCCAGGCATTGTTCTTTCGACGGGACCTCTTCTTCTTTCGTGAAGGCTAGAGTGCCGTCTTTCTGTCGTGTCTCCAGAGATCAAATCCCCCTGTTGTGTTCTTGCAAAGTAGTGAGGAGCTCGTTGCGACGCTGCTTTTTGGCTCCTTCGATTTTCGCCTGGGCCGCGGCCTTTCCGGACAGTTCCCGTTCGAGTTCGAGCTTTCCCGCTCGTTCTCGCAAGTCCAACTCATCATCAAACCGCTTCGCGGCAATATCCGCAGCTTCCTCCATATCGTCTTTGTGTTTCCTTGCAAGTACTGCCAACTCAACCTTATGTTGCTTCTCCAACGCCAGGCGCGCACTTCGCTGATGCTGGAGGTCCATTTGAATTGCAACGAGCTCCTTTTTTTTTATAACCAACTCTTTCCTGTGCCGAACCTTCAGATCAGATATTATCTCGGCCATATTTTGAGGATGTGAGGTCGTCGCAGCTTGCCCTGCGATATCGTTCTCGGGTTCTGAGGACACAGTGGGTCGTTCGGGTGCAATTGTAGTGTCGACCCGTGGCAAGCCACCGATGCTGTGTCGCCGTATCTTCTTACTTGTCCCGGGCACATCAGGTCTCGTATGGTCGAGATTGGTCGTCGAGATTGGTCTCCTGCGTATGGAAGTCAGTCGTTGATGTTTTTTGAATGTAGGGAAGAACTAAATGTGTCAAATCCGCTTTGCGGACTCTCGGGTCGCTTCCTCTTCATGGTTTCTGAAACTATAGCGAGCGAGCTAGTGTAGCAGTGTAGATAGTAATCGCGGAAATGGGTCAGTATGATTAAATTTCGTGTTAGTTCAAATATTGGGATCTAGAAAGTGACGTGCGACGATCCTATATGCGGGATGCAGTTCATTTCGCATGTCCTTGACAGAATGAGGAACAAGGATGCCACAAAGGCCTCAATGGCTGGTCTTTGTGCTTCGCCACAGATTTGTGTACAATGCCCTTGTTCGTGTTACCGAAGTTACGCAATGTTCAAGCATTATCAGCTGGAAAGAATCACGCGACCTTGTACTGGTAGCATTGTGCAACTGGAGAAACGTGATCGTCAACAGTTGATGGTCGAGCAGATGACCGAAGAATTAAGATACGATGTGCGCGATAACGACGCCGATGTGCCCAAATACAACTATCAAAAGGGTATACATTGTGATGTGAGAACGCAGTCGCACGCGGCAGCGCACCCAAGCGCGAGTGTCTTTGCTGACAGCCGTAGTAGTGTGACCAACGTGAACACTGTGCGGGAGAGCGCTGCGTTATTCTGGCTTTGTGCGCATCGGCGGCACCGTTGAAACCGTTCAAAGAAGCAATAGTAACGCCAAGATCGTGTGCATCGAAAACTCCGAAAGAACCCGGCGTTGGACGGTAACTGGAATTCATCATTGATACCCGACTTCACCAGGGAAGCTGGCCCAGAAATCCTGCGTCGCATTGACCATCATCTCTTCGAGCTCCGCGTTGGAAAGGTCAAAAGAATCGAGATTGAAGGTCTCGTCTGCCTCGAGTGGTGGAACATTGACATCCGCCCACGCGAACGAGGCAGTATAGTCATTGGGAGTTGGCACTGTGGTTGGAGGCGTGACAAGGCTGCGGTTGTGCAATGGCATGGCGCTGAACTCGATATCGTGTTTAGACATGACTGGTGAAATTCTGGTTGTCACTCCTGAAGTATCGAGGGCGTTTGATGAGTCCGTGGGCTTCTGCACAGGTGATGGCTGCAGTGCGCCATAGTCAATCATGGCACGTCGCAACGCCTGTCGTTCCTCGGGAGATGCTGGTGCACCTTGACCAGTCGCAGAGCGATAGTAGGCCTGCATGCGCTTGATGGTCTCGAACCAAGTCTCAGCCATGGGCCATTGCGTCTTCATCTCTTTCAAGAATGTGCATCCATTGATGACGCATCGTCGCGCCTTTTCTCGCATCCGCGGATCATCATCGCCAGTTGGAAAGTTGAAGCAGTACAACATGACGCCGACGGCTGTATAAATGGTGAACCCGATCCATGGCACAAGTCCACGCAGGAAATAGACGCCGAACGTGCGCATTTCCTCCAGCATCTCCAACACCATAGTGGCTTCGTTGAAGAGCTCCTTGCGCGACGTCTTCTGCCAGCTCTTCCACATGTCTCTGTGCTCGTTGTATGAATCTGGCGCCTCGTCTGCCCCTGAGCCGTTTTGCTGCGGACCGAGTACGGGGAGGTAAGCTCGGTGCAGGAACATGTAGCTCATGAAGTGGATGCAGTGCATGTAGGAGAACGCCTGGCCCTGCTCGACTGCGTTGTGGCTGTGGAGGGCGAAAAGGTCGTACTGCAATCGCTCGGGCAGCGATTTCTTCCAGCGCTCGAGCTCGTATATGAGCTGCTGGAACTGCGATGAAGGCGACCATGGCAGCTCGCTTCTGATCTCATCCGAACATGCCCAGCGTGCGACCTTGCCCCACACATTCGCTGCACGCAGGCTGTATCCGATGATGCCGATCTCACCGATGGGAAGCGTTACCGGGGGCATGTGGACGCTGCTGTCGAGCTGCTCGGTGCACGTCGGCTCCCCAAACACGAAGCTCTCGCGCTCGCAGGGCAGCTGAATAGCCATATCCGAAGCAGTCAGAGACCGCTTCCGCCCCTTGCCGCCGCTCAGCAGCGAGTCCATCAAGAAGCAGGTCCACGCGGTGCGGCGGCGCACTTCTGCCTCGATGAACTCTTCGCGGGTTGGCATGCGGTTGCGGGGGCCCTTCAGCTCCTGCGTGAGATCCATGACCTCGACCAGACGAATGGCCATGCCGAGGTAGATCCATGCGCGGCGGCCATTGCCAGCGCCCCAGTCGTGGCCGGTGAGCATCAGCAGCGCCTGCACACGGCTAATGCTCGGTGTTTCGAGGTCGGACTGCAGGATCTGGCGCGCGTGGGCGGCGTATGCATTGCTGGCTTCAGTCTGGGTTCTGAAGGGTGCTGGGGGATCTTTGACGAATCTGAGCGCGTCAGTCGATTACCATAGAAATCTGAGGGACACTTTAGTTTACCGTATAGCCAGCGCGAGCATCGCCCAGGCCATCCTAAAATCACAATGTCAGCGGTGTCTTTCATATACACCTTGTAAGATAGATTCTTACCATGGCTCCAGGGTGCGGTCGCGGATGCGCAACAGCAGCGTGGGGGTGTGGTGGAAGCTCCATTTGTACGAGCAGCGCAGGTAGCTGTTCTTCACCTCGTCGGTGAGGAGGTCAAATGGATCGAGTCCCTCGAGCAGCGACGCCGAATTGGGAGATGCCGCGTTGGTGGGACTCCTGCCGCTGAAGCCGTTACTCGGCATCTCGACGTCATGGCGGCGAAAGGGCGCCTGCTGCTGGGGCGTCGCGTTATTGGTTGGATATGTTGCTGATGCGCCTTGTAGCGCGTCTCCATTGCCAGCGTCCTCTGATGCGCGTGGTCGTTTTCGTGGCTTGCGATGAATCGCGCTCGTGCCCGGGGGAGGATATTCGCACTGCGCCGTCCTTCCAGTGGCCTTGCATCGCTGGCATGCCGCGCCGTCCTGTTCATTGAGGCATCTCTGCTTGGCGGTCCTACACGAGATGCACGCGACAGGATTGCGCATCGTGTGAGTGTCGCGACATTGGGTTGCGGTTCGCCGTCGGCCCTGCTCTGCCATCTGCTTCATCGTCCCTTCTCCAGTGCTGCCGGCGCTAGTCCAACTACAGCTAGCTCGATACATTCAACGAAGAAGCAGCTGCTGTCTACATATCTATACTTTGTACACAGCACTAAGACCTACACAACGCGTTATTATCGCCTCAGATCTGCTGCGACCAAGAGGTAACTGTGCAAAATTGCTACTCTTGCTATCTGATGCTGTACAAAAATCGCGTCTGATGGGCGGGGC
Organism: Phaeosphaeria sp. A1 3.1a; assembly: GCA_003501895.1. Classification (NCBI taxonomy): domain Eukaryota; kingdom Fungi; phylum Ascomycota; class Dothideomycetes; order Pleosporales; family Phaeosphaeriaceae; genus Phaeosphaeria; species Phaeosphaeria sp. A1 3.1a. Next base: position 25,679 of record QVXC01000284.1, read on the forward strand.
TATGTGTATCACCCAAGTTCGGCTCCCCTCGCATGTCGAACAGTTGTTCCAGCCCACATCGACTATACATGATCTACAATACGCTTCCAAAATTCTCTCTGTGTGATCAATGCTCCACTTGAAACTTGTCAAGCTTGCTTTAGTGCGATCGAGTTGTGTCTTGGTTGAAGAGTGTCATGGCTGCAAGAGTCGGCCTTTTGACCTATTATACTTGATTCGTTCTTTAGAAAGTGTGGCCACGGGGCGTTTAGCAGTCTTCTCCCATGAAATAGGGCTATAGTGTTTCCCATGAGCAAGACACTTTAGCAGTCGTCTCGATATGCGATCACGTCCGGCATGCGGAAGTTCTGGTCATTTGTGCCAAGGCGCTACCCCAACTAAGCGGAGAACGGCGTCCTTGGCGAGTCCCTTCCTGCAGAGCTCACTCTCCACGTCCACTACATCTACTCACTTAATGTTCGCTCACATGGCTTCTCACGTGCTTCGCATATAGAACTCTGCGCTCAACCCTACACGCATTCTTCCCATCATCTGACCACGCCTTGGCAGCGGAATACACGCGCCGAGCGCCAGCGGCTCAGAGAGTCTAACCCCAACCCAACCCCGGAAACTTGCTCATTGTTGCTCACGGCCAGGGTAAACATGCAGGGCATTAGCTATAGCTCGCGCCACAAACCACACAGAAACGAACAACTGGGTGTTTCCAGGCAGCGGCTTGTCTTGGTACTGGCCTGATTGGCCGGAGACCGAGTCTGGATCTGATTGTTTGCATGCGACCTTCCACTTCCATGGTGCTGGTAAGCGAAAAGTGAAAATGCGGTATCCGAACCGCGGTGAGGTAGGTACGGTGTGTTGTATAAAGAGTACGGCAGGGTCCTGCGATATTAAGTGTGCGATTTGAGGCAATTGGCGCGCAAGTTTTCGGATACAAGTTCATTGCAGATTTCCACTCGTCCAATTCCACCAAATCATCCCTCAACACCTCAGTCCAAAATGTTCTCCACCCTCGTGACCCTCACCGCTCTGGCTGGCAGCGCGACGGCTCACTTCCGCATGCTCCAGCCCACCTGGCGCGGAGACTCTTTCGAAGAACCAGCAAGTCAATGGCAATATCCCTGCGCTGGCATCAACGCGACCACGGACGCAGCAAACCGCACTCAATGGCCACTTGATGGCGGCAGCGTCGTCTTCAATGGCAGCCACCCGTGGTCAATGACTTACGTCAACCTTGCTCTCGGCAGCCAGGGAGCCAGCTTCAACATCACCTTGCTCGAGGGCTTCAACCAGACCGGACCAGGTGTCTTCTGCATGAAGGTATGTCTATCTTCCGAACTCGTTCCATCTCTTGCGGTGGGATGGATAGTCGAAAAATGAGTGCTGATGGAATGGCGATACAGAAAGCGGGTGGCTCCCACCTCGATGAGGGACTCAAGAAAGCTGGCTACAGCGGCGTCAACGACGAGCGTCTGAACGGCCTCGATGCTTCGGTCCAAGTTATTCAGCTTGGCGAGCGCGGAAGCGCTCTGTACAACGTATGTCTCCACCCAGTCAACATAACCTTGGCTCCGCAGTGCAGATATTGACCAAGGACAGTGCGCCGACATCAAGTTCAACTCCACCGCCCAACTGCTCTCCGACGACCAGTGCAAAAACGGTACCGGTGTCAGCGGTGTTGCCATCGCCAATGTCAACAGCAACAGCACGGGCAGCTCGACTGCGCCCAGCTCAACACCAAGCACAGGTGCCGCAAGCTCGATAGGTCCCGCTATTGGAAGCGGACTGTTTGCTGCTGCCATTGCTTGGGGCCTGTTGTAAGTATGGTCACGATGGGAACGGCACGAGATAAGATGTTAGGACGAGGAAAGGATGCGATGATACCACATGAATCTTGGTCGAAATATATTTAGTGTAAGTACTTATAACAATCAAAAGCATTCAAGCGTCAACAACCCTGACTTCTCATGTATTCGTTATTTGTTTGCACTGCTTTTATTGATGCATGTGTGCTTTATATTCTACTCAGAAGGGCCTTCCAACTTCTACAAGACAGCCAGCGACCAATCAGATTCGGGACTTTCCCTTATGGTATTTCTCATGCTTGGTGTCGAAGTTGCAGCATTACCCAAGCGTTGGCTGCTGCCCCTCGATAGATCCACTTCTCGGTATACCTGACTAGGTAGCGAAAAGCACCCGCACCAACCGAGACAACCTGGTGGACTTAGCAAACCTTTGGAGGCACGATTTTTGCCTGGACACAACTTGCGAGGCGCATCACTCTCATAGCAACACATTCTATGACGCTGACCCCACGTATTTATACGACCCTTACCTTGATCTTTTCAAAGCTATACGTATACGTTCAAACGTTAGTCACACTGACAAATTTGTGTACTACAAGTAGTCCTACAGCAGCAGGCATACCGATCAAGCGGGTAGCCCCGCACATTTCATTTATGCTAATTGCATGCAGCGCAGTCTAACCACTAACACTGCGGGTACTGCCTAGTCTGGTGCATCTGCCGCTCCGATACATGCAGCTGTGGAGGCCCTCAGCCTTGTTGCGGGTATCTATCTACACCAGCTCTCGTCATGCAACGACGCGTATTCGACCAAACCCGGGCATATTTCATCAACAAGTACAGTGTGTCTCACCGAATATACCGGTTGAGTTCTTTACGGGTGCAACGGCGAGGCTTACCGATCACCAAACAGTCACAGTGTCTAACACCAATGCTCGAGGGTCTCCGCCGGGGCTTGCATATGCATGTCCACAACGGCTACTTTGGGGTCGATTTACGAGGAGAAGATAGTCATGGCACAAACTACTCGTTACCATGTACTCGGGTCCGTCCAAGGCTGAAAATCTGGAACTGGAAGCATGCCGCGATAGAATGGCTACACAAATATAAAGTACTAACTGGCCCTGACTACAAAGAATCTGAGATTAACTCTTCTTCTCCATCTTTGGATTCGACCCTTGAAAAATCATGGTAGCAACAATGGAGACGAAGTATTATGCCCTCGTCGGCGCGCTCGTTCTCTACATTGTCTTTCGCATCAGTCGCGTCGGTCATCGACCAAAAGACTACCCACCTGGCCCACCGACTCTACCTGTGTTAGGCAACATTCACCTTGTACGACGTTCAATTCGCCAACATACAGTCCCGCCCATGCATAGATACTAACCCAGATCAGATGGCCAAAGAAAAGCCCCATCTTCAATTCCAAAAGTGGGCTCAAGAGTACGGCGGTGTGTACTCGCTTATGCTCGGCACGAAGACGATGATCGTTCTGTCGAGCGATAAGGCTGTCAAGGATCTTCTGGACAAGAAGAGCGCGAACTATAGCGCCAGGCCAGATCTATACACCGGACAGACCCTGTTGAGTGGGAGTAAGAGGATGGTCATGATGGTATGTTGTGACTTTACACGAAGGAGAAAATGCTGACGACAGCAGACTTACGGATCGGCGTGGAGGACGGTAATATACACATCATTGCATGAGAAAGAAACTTGGCCGTGCTGACATTTGTTAGATTCGCAAGTTGTATCACAACACATTGCATGTGAACAAGTCCGCCGAGTATGTCCCGTATCAAGAGCTGGAGAACAAGCAGCTTCTCTACGACATCCTCAACGAACCAGACACAGATCTACTGGAGCACTTCCGTAGATACTCTACGTCGTTGATCACCGGCATTGTATATGGGTGCGCCAGGCGCGTCATAGGGTCTTCTGCACTTGCTGACGAAGAACAGATTTCGCTGGCCTTCCTTCCAACATCCCCACTTGCAAGCACTCTTTCACAGCCTCGACAACTACGTGCGTCTCAACACCACAGGCGGCGCAATGCTCGCAGACTTCTTCCCCATCCTACGCTGGCTCCCCGCCTGGCTGATGCCGTCCAAGCGTGAAGCTCTCACACACTACAACCACGAAATCAAACTCTACACTGACCTCTACCGAGATTCCAAAGCCATAGCCCTTGACCCTGACTCCAAATCATCACGTCCCTTTGTCGTACAAGAAATCGCTGCTCTTCAAGCCAAAGAGAATCTCCCAGACGATTACACTGCGCACATCCCCGCGCAGCTCTGGGAGGCGGGTAGCGACACCACTTCCACCCAACTCTACGGCTTCATCCAAGCACTTCTCCTATTCCCGCAGATACAAGCCAAAGGACAAGCCGAACTCGACAGCGTCATCGGCCCAAACCGCATGCCCACTCTCGACGACATGTCTCGCCTCCCCTACGTGCGGGCATGTGTCAAAGAGACACTACGCTGGCATCCAGCCGCCATCCTCGGCGCATTCCCGCACTCCGCCGTCGCCGACGACATTTATAATGGGATGAGGATCCCCGCCGGCTCAATCATCATGATCAACATCTGGTCCATCCACCGAGACCCCGCGCGCTATCCCAACCCATCAGTCTTCGACCCTGAACGCTTCATCGGCGACAACACCTCGTCTATGGAATCAGCCAACTCCATCAACGTCTCCCAGCGCGACCACTTCGGCTTTGGCGCAGGTCGACGTATCTGTCCTGGCATGAACGTCGCGGATAGGAGTATGTTGCTGGGCGTTGCGAGGATCTTCTGGGCGTTCGATGTCAAGCCGAAGAAAGGGGCTAGCATGCCGGTGCAGGATGATTTTGTGGAGGGCTTTGTAGCTATTCCGAAGAAATTCGAGGTGAGCATTAACCCGAGGAGTACAGAGAGAGAGGAGATTGTGAGGAGGGAGTGGGAGGAGGCGAAGGGGATTCTGAATGCGGAGGGGCAGTTTAGGGGTGGGGTGGAGTAGTGGTGGAAGAGGCTGCCGTAGTTAGCACAAGTCAGGACTGCGACGCGACTTGAATGCGATCTTTGGATTTGGCATTGTCTGTCGTATCGTGTACTTTTTTGAGCGTAACATGTGTAGAGAACGACGACTTGTGACGTAGGCAAGGGCATAAGGAACAGTTACTCTGATTGCATCGCATGGTGTTCAACTCCAGCTTGCATTCTCCCTTGCCAAGGAAAGTTCACAACGATATGACATGATGAGGCTGGACTCTTTCCCAGAAGCAGAACATCGTGTGCGGATCTTGTAACCCGCTTACAAGAGTTTTGTTTGCGGTGTTGCTACTAGCTCTCGTCAGTGTACTGCGCTGAAACAGGAAGTGCGTCGCATAGCCGACTTACCCACCACCCATTGGTCACAGCATCGCCTGAAACGCACTGCCACCGCCTGAACCCGCCAGTAGGTCATCGCTCTCGTTTTGATTTTAGAGGTAGTCTCATCAGCCACTTTTCGCGCGGGATCCTCTCCGCTCTCCACACCATAACGGCTATCTCGGCACACTTGGCACGCCGCACCATGCCCTGAGACAAGCTTTTCCACCTTCCAGAACACAGCGCGAACGGATGGTTTGACAGGTGTGAAGGAGGTTTCATGGAACGAAACTACCAATAGGATGAGTTGGAAAATGCTGCCTATGAGGCGGAGACTACCCAGTTGGGCATGATGGGGAACTAGCCACAGCTAACGCATTGCTGGATAGGATTGGTTGTAGGAGGTACGCGCTAAGAATGTGGCATTCCAAGATGCTCCATGTTTGACACTCCGTTGGGTCGCTGAGGTCGATCTTATAAGTGTGAGGATACGCTGAAGGTTGGGTAGGCAGAGCACACGAGCAGTTTCTACTTTCATCTCTACGAGCGGGCCTCGATCATCATCCCTTCTGATCAACAGGCTATAACATCCTACGCACAAAGGCCTACTTCCAAGCAAACTGTGCTCGCAACCATGGCATTCTCGAAGCTGCAGCAACCTTCATACCTGGGCATCAAAACCATCCGAGCCTTCGACATCCTCCTCCTCACCCTCTCAGCATTCCTCCTATCCACCTCTACACACGCAGAAGATGCAACCTCCTCAGCCTCCCAACTCTCCGAGCCCTTCGTCGACCAAATCACCGGCCTCACAATGGAGCGCTTCTTCGGAGCCCGCACAACCTTCGGCTTTGCCATGGCCATGCCCGCCCTATCCACCAACGCCTCAGCAACCACATCCTCCTTCATCGGCCAGATGACGTTCCCCCTTAAGAACGGCCAAGGTTGGGGCGCCATGGGTCTGACTGGCGACATGGAGGGCAACTTCATCCTCGCAGCGTGGCCAGATGGCAATGGTGGCGTCATGGCGAGTTTCCGCCAGGCGACAGATGAGGACAATCCGCCTGAGGTTACGGGTGGGTTTGCGGTACGCCCGATTCCCGATGGGACGCAGGTCAACAACACGTTCTTGACATATACTTTCCTGTGCGAGAACTGTATTGATCCTACACTTGGCTTGAGCGTCGATGCAACCGGTAATGCGGTGATGGGCTGGGCGTTGTCGGAGCGACCACCCCTGGGCAATGCAGCGGATGCTGGCGCGAGGTTGGACTTTCATGAGCGAGGCTTTGGGCCGTTCACTGCGAGGTTGGGTAATGCTGTGACGGATCAATTCGATGCTGTCGCGGCGACGGCACTGGATCCGGTTCCTGCATCGAGTCGGGCGGTCGCGGCTGTTCCAGGGGCCGCGGGAGCAGGCAGTGGAGATGATGGTGGGGATAGTGACGGCGAGGATGGTGGAGGTGCAAGTGGTGGTGGTGGGGCCAGCAGTGGGGATGATAGCGATGATGAGGATGATGACTAGATATGACAAGTTAAAGTCAAAATTACCATTTCTCGTAAATTATAGCAGGAACAGTACTGGGTTGCATGGCCTTTGCAACCTAGATATATACAGTGATATATCGTGGATGAGGAGGGTGCTTCATAGACCGTTTCGACTCGTCCTCTGTTGTTGGCGAGTCTCTTGTGACCTCCGCGATACACGAAATCATTCGGTAAATTTGATAGTTGAGTCTATGGAACGTGAGGAGCTGGGGTCGCTGAACAATCTGCAGTAAGACATTCTTATAGGGACCATGTTTACCTTCGAATTCAGACACGAATTGCCAGGACGGGGCGCCAGTAGCAAGACCAAGATATATCGCGTAAACATTTGCTGTTCAGTGCGAAGAACAAGTTTATCAGTGATGAGACGAAAGACACAGCTAAGCAGAAAAATCCTACAGCATTGAATGACTTGTTTGGCTTGAATCTCACATGCTGTCCCACTCACAAGCTAAGTGTGTCTCAATCTTTCAGTAGCATCGCTGGCTCGTCGGTGGATCTCATTCAAACATCGAGTGATGTCAGGACCTCCATGCTTACCATGCTCATAATGGCGAATTAGCGCTATTTAGTGTACACCGGTACATGCAGCAAACACTGATCATTGCTTGGCTGGACAGATGGGCCCATATGACATAAATCGTTAGTGATTCTGTAGCGCCGGTAGTCTACATGAACATGGACGTCGACTCGCAGCATATGAATGGTTTTACCATCAGAGCCTAGACTGAACGCTCTCCTTTCGCACCTATTTCGATGAGGCACTCTAAGATCATCCCACCGTCACGCCAAATGCATACGGACAACCCCATCATTGATTTCACCCTCCTCATGCGCTGTTGTGATGCCTAAAAGGCTCGAACTTGGGTACAGCAGGGCGTTCGTACTCCGTCACAAACGGTTCCTTGTCCCCACCCGAGATACTCTCATACGAGCCGCCCGTCTTCTCCGCACGCACACGACTGCTACGGCCGGATCTGCTTGGTTTCGATGACCATATTCCGCCCTTGTTCGAACGATGATGGGGGTTGTTGCGTCCGGAGCAGCAGCAGGCGCTGATCAGCCAGAAAGACGTGGCAGCACAGCCCAACAGGACGGCCAGCCAGGCAAGCGCAAGTGCTTGCTTGCCCACCGCCAGATGAACTTTATAGGGGTGGAGGATCTCGTTCATGGCGTTGACGAAAGCGGTGAAGGTCACGGTGTTGATAGATACAGCGGCAAGGGCGGAGAGTGAAGCAACCTGTATCACGATGGTCAATAACTGGTACATTGAGCTCGAGCGATCTAGCACCTACAATGCTGAGGAACCAGGCCAAGAAACTCCCGAATCGGCTGCAGAAGGCAAGAATACCAGACAATATCGTCGCTACCGTCGCCCAAAACGAGACCTGGTAGGCGATGAACATCAGGCGCGCGCCCTTGCGATATGCATCCAGCGCCTTTTGCGCCACCTTGCCCAGAAGCTTGGTCTCGTCCTCTTTCGTCATGGTGCCGCTCTTCGCAGAATCCAGGTTCCACACCGTGATAGGATTGAAATAGTAATCGCCCATCTTTGGTGAGCAGTAGGTGACAACCCGCTCGGCGTGGTTGCGCTCGCAGAAGTTATATAGATGGACTTCGTAGACCCGCGCGAGCTTGTTGCTTTCGGCGGAGGACTTGAGTGCCGCAGTCAAGTCGCTGCTTGGTAGGTTGGGCGCCATGACATTGAGTTCAGTGAAGTTGGCTTTGAAGACGTAGAGATCGTTCAGTATGCCCTTGTTAGTCCATCCGGCAATTGCGATCAGAACGAGGCAGGCGAAGGAGGCGATGGTCAGTAACCATGGCGTGAAGATGCACAAGGCGCGTGCTGCTTTGCCCATGTTTGCGGTGTTGGTGGAGATGCTGATCGAGGAGAAGGATTCTTGAACGATGCTGCTGCTGGTGTCGTTGCAGTCACTAAGCTGTACTCTTAGTCCAGGTTGAGGATAAAAGTCTGAGTGATCTGACACAGATGGCAGAGTGAAGTCACAACCGTGGAACGAACAGCCAAAATGTTTGGGGAGCAGTCAGGCTTGGGACTGTTATACGGGCATGGGGAGTATCACAGGCTTGATTCTGGAGCAGCCACGAAGGTATTACCACCTCAGCACGCAGTCTCGTCCTGCTGGTCTACCAAAGCTAAAACTAGCAATAGTTCCTTTCCGAACATCACTAAACACTCCACAGAGTAACGCAGGTCAAATTAGTGACTTAGGACTCCTAGTGCTCAGCTGAGAGAGATGCAACTCTTGAGGCATCGCTGAATACTCGCACTTGTCTTAATATCGTAAGGCCAGATCGATTCCCGCCCACCGAACACAGGTTGATCCGAAAACGTCAGGTTCGGGGCCTTTGGAGACCATGGCAATCTAGTACAGGGTCTTTTGCGCCAGCGCTTTACCATAAACGTCCGAGATGAAGCTGAAATGGAGAAATGGGATGACAAAGACCATACGGGCCTTTATGCAAGCCACACGGCAGTGCGATGAGTTGCATCTGTCTCGAAGACCCCACGTGGGTGCTTGGAGCACCAGGGTCGGAAAGTGCTTTTGATGTGCATACTGGTTGCATGTGACTTTGGTGGCGTAATAGCATCGATAGCCTTGTAGCTGGAAGAGAAGCAGAGGAAGCTCAGGTGGGGTGTATTCTGTTAACGTTAATGCGGGGAACCGCGGGCCGCAGGTCAGCGAGCCACTTCTTGGAACCTCCTCTTTATTGTTATCTGTCTTACAGGAACGCTCAAGATCTTGGTCGGAGAGGCTGGTACTAAACTAGTCAGCTCGATGTGGCGTTGTGGAGCACGCAGTGCCGGCCTGTCCAGCTGCGGCTGATTTTTGAGTCTCAGCCCCACGTGCGTATGAAGAATGAGATTGTCGTTGTTTTCATGGACTTTAATCAGCTCTTGCTTGCTTCTCCATGCCAATTGATTTTAAGAAGTATTGGTAACAGGGCATTTGCGCATTCTCCCTGCAGGGTCACGTAAGGGTATACTACCTCGGCACGCACAGCGTAGTTTTGCTGGTTCAACAAAGCCATACATAGCTAGCTAGGAAGCTGTATCATCTATCAGAGGCGATTTATTCGAGCCTATACTCTGTTCTGGATCCTAGGTACTATGTGTGGGCTGAATTGCCCAGCATATCAGCTGTCATCCAAGGTATCTGTAGCTCCAGGCACGTGGGACACTAAGTACCAAACTTCCAGAATCTCGGTAATGTCATCGATCAAGCCACGATCTTGTACGTCCGTCCCAAGTTTTTTTGCGGTCAAAGGTACCACCCTGGTAGGTATAACATGTGCGCAACAGCGCAGTATCGACTGATACAGCGCCCACACTACAGAAACAGAACACGTTCTTTCTCTTGTCTTTCGCAGAGATACAGCTACGCAAAACGGTTTCTTTGCCTTCCCGTGTGGACGTTACATGGTCGACATGGTTCTAGACCTCGCTGAGACAAAACATATTGACTTTGGCACTTTCAAGTCATGATTGTTCCGAGTATTTGAAGCAGCTGCGCATACCGCTTTTTCAGTCAGCCTCCAATGCACCCTAGTGTGAGCTGTTCAGCTAGCCGATTATCAGTCATGGCGGAGCCAAAGAAGGTCTCCGATTGGTCAAGCTTGCTTTGACTCCAAAAGCGTGGTAGGCTTGTCACAAGCCTCTTTTATGCCTAAACATTGTCGGATGTGGGAGCACAGGGCAGACATAGATGAGGCAGAAGGTTGTTGTATTAAGAGAGCTACATAGAGCGATTATATACACAACCAGGATGAGTAAGCAGGCGACTAACAGAGTCACGTGAAATGTAGTTCACAGTGTACCGTGTGAACTGAGGTGCCAGGCTGACAAACATATTCACATTCTAACTTGCCTCTATTCGCTGCAAAGACCTTGAGCTGGGGTTTAGGGTGGCTGAAAGCGGCTTGCCTGACCACCGATGGCACATAAGTGGCTCTTATCAAGCTTACCAAGCCTTTTAGACCAAGGCTGAGGTTAGGCCTGCCCCTGGGACGCTCCTCGATATACCTAGACTGCATTTAGGTTTGAATTGCGCTGCATCAAGGCTTTCTCAGCCTCACCAACCCAGCTCGGCTGTTGACTTCTTCGTTGGATAGCTAAGACTAGGCAAGAGGCTGCTTGCCAAGATGACCTGTCTGCCGTTCGAGAACTCCACAGATCAGATGCTTGACATGTGGGACCCAGTTTATAAACGAATCTAATTGCACTCCGCTAGCCAAAGCACCGGGCAAGTCGATTGGATAGTGGTGGCGTGCAGTGAGTGCAAGACAAGCTCTGACTGGGATCTTGCAGCAGCTATGTGAGTATACCATAACATATGCTTATGGCAATCTATAGTGGCCACTCCCCATATCCTCTTCTCCTTTCATCTCATCCCCTGCTTGGACAACATCACTGCTCTAGAATTTCGTACACTCTCTCACTTCTCACTCAGATCTTGACAACAGAGAACACCAACTTCGCAGAGATGCTTCGACTCTGTCTCTTGGCCAGCCTGCTCGGGCTTTCATCTGCTCAAAGTAGCTCGGCCATGAATAATTGGTACTCTGCTCCTGCGGGCTCCAGCGCAAACGTGGCGATGAGCAGTGTTCCGTCGCAGGCGTCGTCGTTAACGACTCCAACGTCTCTGGCACCCTCGTCTCACCCCTCAGTTCCTTCAAGCGCGGCATCCTCACGTGCTGTTTCCACCCTCTCAAGTATAGCATCCTTGCCGGCTACGAGGAATAGTGCCGCAAGTAGCAGTGCCGCAAGTAGTAGTAGTATTGGCAAGGCAATTACAGCAGGTACGTGAATGGCAATCCTACAAGACAATCATCTAGGCGCAGCATGATATAGTCCTCCACCCAAGTTGATTGCCAGGACTGACAGAAGGCAATAGTGGCGTCCATTGCCCCATTCGGCAATTCAACCGTAAGGGGGACGGTCACCTTGCAACAAGATGATACAAATTCTGCGACCGTGATCACGTACGACATCGCTGGGAATACCCCCAATACTCTGCGCGGAATACACATCCACGAAAAAGGCAACACCAACTGCACCCTCGCAGACGGTCACTGTACGCTAAGCCATGACCCTATCATTTGTATGCGAACACATCTAATTTTAGCAGTCGATCCCTTCAAGCTCAGCCATGGTTCGCTAGACGACCCCGTGCGCCACGCAGGAGATCTGGGCAACATCCGGGTGGATGGCTCGGGCAGGGCCAAGGGCTCTCTGAGCGCTAGACTCGTCACGTTGTCCGGACCAAATAGTGTGCTCAATCTCACTGTTGTCATGCACGGTGGCGAGGATGACGGTGGAAAGACGGGGAGGGATCTCAGCAGCACGACGGGAAACTCTGGTCCTCGTATGGGATGCGGTATCATTTTTCTGTGAGTACACAATCTTGACTATTACCGGATCTTGAAGCTGATAATCTGCTTAGCTCTACCTGAAAACTTGGTGAATTTGATGTATTTCCTTCTGGTTTGCCGTTGCTTGAACCCGCACAGCTTGGTAGATTAGCGACAACGAATGAATAATTTACCCGTCTAAATGCGCGTGACAAGATCGCAGGTTGCTGTTTGCTCGAGATTGTCGCTTGTATCTAGAATCACGAGCACGAACGTACTGCCCAGCGGCATAAATATGTCTCTTACCTGGGAGCTCTAGAACGTTCATCTATCTCCCGCAGCGTCTAGCCATCATGGGTGACATCCAGACTCTCAAACATGCTTTGCGAGCTGCAGCAAAAGATACCATGCTATCGAGCGATGACAAACTCTCCGATACCGACTACGACAATGGATTCGCACTCTTCACATCGCCGCTCAATAACAAAGTCTACGAGGACTTCATAGTGCCAACACTTTGCGAGACGCTTACCTCTCTCTTCGGCTCTCGCAATGCAGTTTCCGTGCTGGAAATCGGACCAGGTTCAAAGACTGTTCTCGCATCGCTGCCTGAAGGCATGCGAGAAAAGATCAATTGGTACACGGCGTTCGAGCCGAATTCAATATTTGCCTCGAGACTTGAGAAAAGTCTTGCGCCGGGAAATAACCAGAAACTTCCACTGCCTGGCTTGCGCGATCCAGCTCAAGTGCTGCACACTGCTTATGAGCTGAGCAAAGGTAAGCCATCTTCTAAATACGATGTCGTGCTGTTCTGCCACAGCATGTATGGCCTGAACCCGAAGCGAAAGTTCATCGAACAGGCTGTGAGGTCCCTGGGTGACGTCGGAGGCGAGTTGGTGATATTGTTTCATCGCGACGGATGCTTGAACTTCGACGGGCTTGTCTGTCACCGGACCGCATGCTCCCCCGACTCGACCGTACCGATATTGGATCACGATGAGACTCTGACCACATTCGCATCGTTCGTAACTGGTATACCTACCAAGGCAGTCGTACCACATGTTCGCTGGGAGTGGCGTAACATGTGCCGCTCGCACGGCTCCCATGATCCAAACCTGCCTGGCCGACTTGTTTTCCACGCGCCAGAGATCATGGTGACTTTCAATAAACATGCTGGAGCATTGCAAGAGTTGACAGACCAAGTACCGCTTGCAACGCCACCTCGATCAATCAAGAACCGAGAGACTTGCAATACTCCTTACGCCGCCATCGTTGCACCTCAAGATGGTGCACAAGTTCAAGAATGTGTTCGCTGGGCGCTGAAGTATGATCTAAATCTGACTGTCATCGGAGGAAGCCACAGCGGGCAGTGTGTCCGACCCAACGTCGTCGCTGTCGACATGAGCTCTTTCGATCAGGTACATATCATCGAACCAGATGATCTGATCGACCAAGGGAGCTCTGCGACTTCACCGTTGATCATGGTTCGCGGTGGATGTACTACCAAGAACATTATCGAGACCGCCATGAAGGCTGGTCTCACTGTCCCGTTGGGATCACGGCCGAGTGTGGGCATGGGACTGCCACTGCAGGGCGGCATTGGACACATGTCCCGACAACTCGGCCTTTCGTGCGATTTCATCGTAGGGGCAATCATGGTCAGCGTCAAGGACGGCGAGGTACTATGCATTGGCGACGTGCACTATGCCCATTGCCCACAGAACGCAATACGGCCCGACAACGACGCAGACCTATTGTGGGCGCTGAAAGGGGCGGGAACCAACTTCGGGATTGTCACCACGCTTTTCTTCAAAGCATATCCCGCTCCGAAATTCTTGGTAAGGGAGTGGGTAGTGCCGCTCAAAACGGACAGGGAAGCGGTTTCTATGCTTACCGAATTCGACAAGATCGCCCGGAATCTTGACAGGAATTGCTCGGCGGATGCTTACATTTATGTGGAAGACGATGAATTGCGACTTGGTGTGACGATGTACGAGTCGTTGCACGAAGATCTCGGCGCCTTGATGACGACTGCCACTCCGTTCGATAAGCTGTTCGGCACTCCGGGAGAAGTGAAGACCGTCGATTGTATGGGCCTGTTCGATACCGACATGTACATGTCTAGTATGCACGGCGGCCATGTTGGTGGCAAGACATCTTCATTCAAGCGTTGCGTCTTTTTGAGAGATCTCTCGGACTATTCGACCGCTTCGCTCATGGTTGAAGCCATCGGAGATCGACCATCTTCACTATGCTATCTTCATCTGCTCCAGGGCGGAGGGGCCATCCGCGACGTTCCAGAAAACTCAACTGCTTTTGGCTGCCGTGACTGGGGTTTTGCCTGTGTCATCACAGGCGTCTGGCCCCGCGATCAAGACAATACGGCAACTTCCTGTGCCGCCATTCGATGGGTGTACAAGACTGTCGATGCTCTCCAATCTTCGAGTACGGGAGTCTACGGCGCCGATCTTGGTCCGGACCCCCGCGATAGAGTCCATGCAAAGACAGCGTTTGGACAAAATCTAACACGGCTCACGCGTCTAAAGAACACGATGGATCCTGCAAATGTATTGGCTTACGCTTTTCCCTTGCCGAATGCTCCGCTAGAACCGAAACTCATCTTTCTGGTGACAGGACAACATGGCGCCGGGAAGGACTATTGCGCAGATGCACTATCGTCCATACTCGAAGACTATACCCCGAGATCCATGGCAATTCAAGTCAGCAGCATCAGCGACGTGACCAAACGCGAGTATGCCGGGAGCACTGGGGCATATTTCAATCGCTTGCTCCATGATCGCGACTACAAGGAGCTACATCGCGCAGCACTGACTGAATTTTACCAGAAACAAGTGCAGGAACGACCCAAACTCCCTCAAGAGCACTTCCTTGATGTCGTGTATCGCTCGGTGGACAAGCAGATTCTATTCATCACAGGTATGAGAGACGAAGCGCCCGTTGCTTCGTTCAGCCATCTTGTGCCGGACAGTCGCTTGATCGAGATACGCGTCGAAGCTGATGCAGAGACGCTACGGCAACGTAGGAGAGGCGATTACGTGGAGGACGAAGAAGGGCAATCAGACTCTCTGGCTAGATGGCGCCCAGACTTCACATTCAATAATTCCAACACGGAATCTCATTCGCCGATCGACTTCGGAACGAAATACCTCGCGCCTTTCTTGTCCGAAGAGTATGAGCAGCTTGCCAATATGGTGCGCACGATCCCCGACTTCCCAAGCGTAGCCATGAGGTTTCGCCATGTGCTTGGTCTCACGCAACAGCCGGGCTGCCTAGCTCTGTGCTCGTCGCTTATGAAGTCGCAGCTCCACGAAGAGGTGTCAAACTTCGATGCAATAGTCTGCTGCGAGACAGGAGGTGTTCCGTTTGCAACAGCTTTGGCGACTGATCTCGGCGTGTCACTGATCATCGTTCGCGAAGCTGGCAAGCTTCCACCGCCTACAATCTCCGTCGTCAAGCCCACATCTCATATCTCGTCGCTCAAGGACTCGGGAAGCAAGGACTCGGCAAGCAGGGACAAGAAACTGGAGATTGAACGAGATGTGATCCTGAAAGGTGCCAAAGTACTGTTTATTGACGACGTCCTCGCAACAGGAAACACCCTTTGCGCGATGCTGGAGCTACTACGGCTCGCAGACGTCGATATGGAGGACGTCTTTGCTTACGTTATTGCCGAGTTTCCACTACATCTTGGTCGAGCGCGTCTTCTTGAGGAGGGGTTTGGGAGGGTGAGGGTGAGGACTCTGTTGACATACGGCCATTTGTGAGTTTGTAAAGACGGGGATCTTGGATTGGGGGATGTTCGAGAGATCTACACAGGAGCTCGCTCTTATTGATCCGTCATATGCCCTAGCCGGGAGCACCTCAACGCTTTAATACTGATAGAGTTCTTTTCTATCTAGGGTTGAGGTACTACAGCGTGCTATACTAAGACATCAGATGAGTACTGTCTATCAGTCGTAGACTACATCAGTGCGAAACTGTAAGTAAATGAGGTGACTATGCACCACTTATTACGAGCTCTTTCAAAGCATGCAATTAGTTTTAATTCTACAGCAATGTGCCTTTCTCCCTGAACGCAATGACATGTTTCGGCATATCAAAGCTAGTACTCAAGGCGCCCCCAATCACAATACCCAGGACCAACATCGCCAGCAAATGCACTATCGTGATCCTCTCTTTCGCCATCGGCAACCCCTGATGTACCCTCTCCCCCGCCTTGCCCACCATCTTCTTCAACGGCTTGACCTCATTCTCTTGGGCGAACGCATACCCCCGCTGCATACCCGGCAAGCCATCAATGCTCAACTGACTCTTCCACGCCCAATAGTAATCCATCGACTCCTTCTCGTTCCCCGCCCTGAATTTGGCGTCTTTCTTGGCGAAATGGTCGTCTAGAATCGGGCGATGGCCCACAAAGTCGTAGTACGGGACGCTGAACCCACAGCTCGTCGCGCACTGGTCAATATCCAGCATGATGATACTTCGTGACCCGGGCTTCAGGGGGACTTTGTGTTCGGTGACGAAGGCTTCGAACTCGGGGGTTCCGTTCTCGATTGCGCGGCCTTTGCCCCAGAGGCGCACGATGCGCGGAGGGCCGGTGAAGGCCATGAACATGACGCATATTCTTGCATTGCCTGGCTCGTGGAGATGAGCGTGTGTCTCGACGCCAGAGCCAGTCAAATCCATATACCAGAAAGATGTGGGGGAGAGAATGCCGTAGTTGTTGCCACCTTTGGGCGAGATGTTGATGTGGCCATCACCAGAGAGCGGGGCCGTGCCGCTGCGAGAAATGTTAGATCGATGCGTACCAAAGAGTAGATGAGGTAAGTTAGTGGAGCTAGCTTACACCCATAGCATTTGCTGCTCGAGGATCCACGGTCTCAGGGAGTCCGGTATGGCTTCGTAAAAGACACCCATGATGGCGAGACGAGCGCAGTCAGATCACGCACCCTCTCTGAGTATCTCGAAAGCTGGAGAAGAGATATACTCGGCGAGACACTGTAGTTAGGAAGAAGTAAGATGCGAGTGTGATTCATACAAACGATTAGCACAGCTGACCACCGACGCCAGTAGTCCGCGGCCGGTATCGGGCAAGTGTTCGTGTTCGCATCAAGCGTCGCACAGATATCTGGCTTAACGATTATATTCGCGCGACTCTCAGTGTACGAGGTTGACTGTACACTTTTCCGACGGTAGCAGGTATGCTGAGTGTGCGTGAGGTGTGGGGTAACGCTGGGGAAGTTGGGGAAGAAGCCTCGGATGCGGGCCAAGCTCAACTTATCGGCTGACACCCCTCACCTCACAACCTAACGCCTACAACCTCAGCTTTGCGCATAAACAGCATTAACAGCATTACAAGAGGCTCGGATGCCTGAGCTGCATCTCCCTAACAGGTCATTGATCATCCGGGGCGAAAATACTTCGAGAGTATACAATGTTGAGCTTGACAATGAATACAACCAACGGCAACATATACAACCAACGACAACATATACAACCAACGATAACATATACAGTCCACGGCAATATATACAGCCTACGACAATTTATACAATCCACGACAATATATACAACCCACGACAACATATACAACCCACGACAATGCACAAACTAGCCGCCACCTTCAATATCCCATTCACTCCTACCATCCTACCTCATTGTGCACTCTAAATACCTACACTAACAATCTGCTACACCAAGACCTTCTGCACTCCAGGAAGCTCAGGTACTTTCAACATCCCCCATGATCCAAGAATCTACTGATCCAGAAAAGCTCTCTTCACAACCCATTCGGGATCCTCCTCTCCTCCGCAACCCCTTCACACTCCGCAAGCTCTCTCTCATCCAACAACCATCTTTCACACTTTAACAACCCCCATACTCTCCAATAACCCCACGCCTCGAAACATCTCCTCTCACTCGATTTCGGAATGAACAACCGATCTACTTATCTCATAGAC
>QVXC01000285.1:0-43781 GCA_003501895.1 Phaeosphaeria sp. A1 3.1a
AAGTTTGGGTTGTTTTGGTGTTCCTGGTGTTCTGCGTGCATTAGGTGTTCGCGTGCATTAGGTGCACGGACACGGTAGTCACCTAGCATGTTTCCGACACTTTGCTTCGCCACATTTGCGATAATGGTGTTTTGGTCACAATTGCATCTAGTAGTCTGCTGAACTTCTCGTCAAATTCGCGACGCGAGGTCTGGTGGGAGCCAAGCAAACAACAGTGACGACTCCGAAGAACACAGGAGTATAGTTTACTATAATTCTACTTATCAAGCAACAGCACGAGATCGGATGCACCAACAACGGTCTAATCTGATAGCCTCCTCTGCTGGTCACTCAAGTACCGCGCCTGACTCTGTCCTGCACGGAGTCTCCTCACTTGATACACATGCTCTGCGGTGTGGTAATGAATGTCAGCGTTTGCGCTGTACTCCGTGACTCGCAAGACTCAACATCGACAGTGGAATCTACCGAGATCTCCAAAGCTGGCACGTTCTTGCGACCTCCTGCCAGACCTGATGATGCTACCACACGTTGTGGCGTTGCATGGACCTGTGGCACTGCGTGGCTGATGGACGGAATGCCTGTCATGCCCATCTTGCTTATATCAATCAGTTGATTAAGGACCACAAATTCCAACTCTAGCTTGATGCAATAAACGAAGCTGTGTACGATGGCCTTGAGCTTCGCAAACCCTGCCATGTTGAGGCCGACAATCGTGACATCGAGTGAGATGATGACAACCTGAGCGAACAAGAGCAAGCAAATAGCGCTTCTAGTCTTGCTCTTTTGCGCATTGAACTTGCTCTGTAGGTAGTGGTATGCTGCGCGCACGTATAGCGAGGTTATGATGATTTCCTGAACCGAAAACATGACAAGCTGAGTCTTCTCGAGAGGTTCATGGACACGCTCCCATTCGGCAAGCTCTGGTCACGATTAGGAGTGGTCACCAAAATAGCTGGATTACGATTGCGTACGTTTCTTCATGCCGCGATTCTTCAGATATCGAATGCCAGCATTGCTCACGATGGACACAGTATGCCACACAAAACCGTTGCAGATGATCATGTTGAGCACAGCCCTTCTCACTCGATGGTTGGTCAATATGAGTCCGAGCCGACTGTACTGGAATATTGTCAGCATCGATTAGGATGACCCACTGTGCAGCACTGACCAGTACAATGGAGAACCCCGACAGCATAGCGATAGTCCCAACCTCGACTAAGAGTCGGCGCAGTATCCAAGGGCATCCAGGTATCAGCCAAAGTGTTAAGATGCCAAATTGGCGAGCTGTAATGCCACATGAAGTAATAAGAATAGCGTAGAAGTAGAGGCCGGAGCGACGCTTCATCGTGGTAAGGAGGCGCATAATCAGAGGTATCGTCGACCATATCGCAATGGAACCCATGGCAACCATGAGTCTGGGCATGACCAGTAAGCTGTTGCCTTCCCACTCTAGAGGTGTAATTCTTACAAAAGTGAAGCAGCGTCAAGTTTAGCCTCGGAGTAGATCTTGACCTTCCCCATTGTGCTGATTGACGATCGCTTGGACGAGACTCTTATAAGTGTGGGATCTGAGCCCAGAGACCGATCTTGTGGAATACAGGATTATTGATGGAAGAAGAAGCTTGATTTGGCAGCCTCTGAGGAGCACTCAGGCACGGGTCGAGATATAGTAGTTTCCTCGTGAATCCAGCCCCAAGTAGGTATCCAGATTGTCGCCTGATGACCCTTGCGAAGTTCTCTTTAGAGATATATTCTGCAATACCGGAAAATGCTCCCACATTGTCCGCAGCTCCAGAATAACTCCAATCCCTGTACCAGGACGTCCCTTCATGCGAAAGCGCTGCTGGAATCATCCGCGATAGGTGTTCCTGCATAGCCGAGGCGCATAGCTGGTTCGATTGGTTTTTTCTTGGGTCCAAAGTGACGTGCGTTTAGCGGCGAGGAGCTACTGTTACGGCGTTTGTGTGGGTTGTTCTACGAAGGAGCTGGATCCGCGAGTAAGTTGGTGCTATATTGACCACAAGTACAAAGTCCGTGAACTACATGAGGTAAAGATCCAATGTGCTTACGATGCATAAGATCTGGTTTGGAGGCTGAATGTGGAGCTGTGCCGGCTGACTTGCTTTTGATTCGTGTTACTCAGCTTCACTCAGCCAATGGGGGCTATCAGACCCACAACAACCACCGGAAAGCGGAGTGGGGGCAACAAGACCGTTGTAAACCAGTCTCTTGAGTTCCAAGCTGTTTTTCGGCCCATAGAACTCCTGCTCGCTAGAAGATGTCTCATGTAATTCATGTCCTGACCCAGGCGCCAACAGCTTTCAGCGTTTCACGAGAAACCCTCTCACGAATACTTTTCTGACCTTGGTTTACTCTCCAGCCCTTCCTTCTTGTACAGAGCCATGATTTCTGCATGTTGACGTCCAGCAGCAACGTCCAATGGTGTCCTTCTCCATTTATCTTCAACCGAAACATCCAGTCCTCTCTCTAGCAACAATTTGAATCGACGCAGTGGTATACCACCCCCATGAGTTCTTTCCATCGCCGCAACGATATGTAGCAACGACTGGTTGTCAATATCGACATCAGTCCACTTGACACCAGCCTTATCGAACCAGTCATAAAGCGGCGCTTCTAACACTAGTCTTCCGCGATTATATGCTTCTCTGCGCTCCTTTGATGTGGAGTCGTCGGGCGCAACGGAGGCTCGCTGCGCGCCTTCGCAGTGGAAGAAATGGAAGATCGGAGTCTCCGCGCGTTGGTTGCGGGCATTGATGTTCGCCCCCAGTGCTAGAAAACGCTCAAATACCTCTCGCCGAAGTCCTACAACCTCGTCGTTTGCATTCACAAGCCACTCGCCCTGCATCATATAGTGCATCGCCGTGTCTCCCTCTTTGTTCTTGACATGCAGGTTGGCACCCGCATCTAGTAGATCGGTGACAAACTTCATATGTCTCTTCGCCGCATAGAGCAATGGCGGGCTCCCGTCATCATCCTGCTCATGGACTAGGTCCGGGGCCAGTGAGGCGATGTACGTAAAGTCGGTATTACGAGGTGGTGTGCGAACATAATATGTCCCGCCGTGCAGCCACCTCGAGTCGGACAACATATGATGCAGCAAGTTCTTGCCTTTGTTGTCTCGAGCTCGAACATTCGCGCCAAGTCCCAGCAGAACACGCACTAGGGAGATATCTGTGTCACTTGAGGTATCTTTGTGATGCGTTACAGCTTGTTCTTCACCAGCAGCCAAAAGAAGAGTACATCTTTCCGTGTCGGCAATCTCGACATCGAGGCTGGGGTGTGCGATGAGAGCGCGTGCGATGCGGGAGTTCTTGAGAACGCAGTGCATAAGGGTCGTTTCGTCATAGCGCGCATTTATGTTGGCACCGTGCTGCAATAGAATGCTGGCCATGTTCTCAATGACGTCCTCGGTATGTACTTCCATACGCAAGGTTGCGAGATAGTGCAGTGGGAACATTGCCTCCACTTTCCTTACTGCTGGCGAGTTGCCGGATCGACCATTTGGGGCGTATGCTGAACTCTCGTCGAATTGCGCACCATGTGTGTCTCGTCCATTGGGATCACCGCCGTGTGATAAGAGCAATTCCAGGATATCGCAACGACCCTTAGAAATCGCATTTCGAACATCAAAATGTTGTGCTACTGCGCCATGTTCGAGGAGATATTTGGTCATCTCCGTATCATCGGCGACTCGGGAAAGACAGCTGGTACCTCTCCTGCCGTAGAGTGTGTTAACGGAATTGACATCAGCACCGGTGCTGACCAGCATCTCGATTGGATACATGTCAAACAGTATCGTCCTGACCCTATCGAGTGACGCACGAAGCGGGGTGTCGTCATGTCGATCCTTGAGGTCCAGTGTCGCTCCCTTACTCAACAAATATGGTAGGGCTTGCCTGGTCTGCCACCAGTTCATGCCGCGTACAAGGTAGTGCAGTGCGCTTTCGTGAAAGATGTGCTTCTCAGCATTGCCATAAGACCGTTCCTCGGTCTTTTTCCGTGCATTTACATCGACGCCCATCTTCTCCACCAGGAATCGAATCATATCCATATTAGGCATGTCTCTTTGACAGGCCGTAATCAGTAAAGGATAGATGTATTCTGATCCACGCGATGCCTTCTCCTGATCTTTGACCCAGTCGACGTCGTCAAACTTTTGGGCCATCTCCGGCGTTAGGACCTTCTCGAGAATGGACACGAAGCCGTCGTGAACAAGCTGATGTACACGCGAGTGACAGAAGTTTTCGGAGCTGATCAAGCCGTCTTGATTAAGCCAGTCTGTCGCAAGATCGAACTTCCGATCCTGCCAGCACGCGTAGAATCTGGAGGAAGAGGTACCGCTAGCTTTTCTTCTCTGCAGACATGCATCCACCCCAGCAACGAGCTCGTACGGTATTGCAACGGCAATTTTGGTTTGCAAACCAGCTAGGCACTCAGCCGTGTAATCCAGTTCGCGGCTGATCGCATCCCTAACAGCAGAAACGAAGAGACTCTTAGCAGACGCCTTGCAGCATGACAGAAACTCCATTATCTCATTGATCCGGTGCTTAAACCCTGACTTGTCATGGTGAGCTTCGCGCATATCAGGCCGAGTCTTATCTTCGATTGTGACGCCTCCGGCGCGAGGAGCTGACCAGTCATAGACTCCACCATCTGCGCGATATCTGCAATCCCAGTTCCTGTTCTCATCTTCGAAAGCAACACAGCCTTGCCAGGCTGAGCCCTCGTAGCGGTCAGCATCTACTTTGGCCCCGGCTTCGACAAGCATCTTGACACTTTCGACGCAACCAGATGCGCAGGCATAAAACATGGTCGTTCTTCCTAATCTATCCTCTGCATCCAAAGCAAGATTTAGTTGCTTCAGGATGTCTGTATTCGCACAAAATTCGAATAGAACACCAAGTATATTCGGCTGTCGGGATCTGGCGGCGAGATGGAATGCCGTGAGCCCTTCCTCAGTGCATCTGAAAGGACTGGCGCCGACTGCCAACAATCGCTTCGTCAGGTATTCGGAAAAGGTAGATGCAACGTGCAAGGGTGTGACACCGTCAGCATCAGCCGGATCGGTTTGCGTAATGTGCCCCAAGAACTCGTCGAATGCCGTGGTCTCCGCTATCTTTATCGGGAAACAATTCTTGAACCCATGCTCCTCAAGCGCATGGGGTCTCAAGCTGCTGAAAATGTGGAGTGGTGTGCGTCCTGAATGATTTGGCTGTTCTGGGTCCACACCATGCTCTCGAAGTTTTGGGAACAGATCTGACTGAAAACGCAACTCTGCCGTAACATGCCACAAGGTGTTGCCTTCATTATCCGTTTGTTTGGGGTCCAGGCCCTTTTCTACCAGATATTGTAATATCTTCGAACTAGTCATTTTCAGGACGTGTAATAAATTGCGCCCCTTGTTGTCAGTGGCGTGAAGGTTACAACTTGCAGCCACCATTTTATCGCAAACTTTTGGAAGCTCATAATCTGTACACGCCTTCAAGGCAGCGAAAAGGGCTGTTTGACCCTCATCATTCGTTGCTTCGGTCTCCAGACCAGCTTCGAGCAAGAGAGCGAAGAGGTCGTCGTTGAAGTTGCGGAAGTCCAGGGTATGCAAGGGTGTGCACCCGGAGTTGTTTCTCATGTTGACGTCGGCGCCAGCGGTGCGCAGTGCGGCGAAAAGAGGACCCTGTAGTCTCTCATTCCGATCACGGTAGTTGATGCTCACGGCTAGATGAAAGGCGCCGTTCCCATCTTTCTCGCATCCGGTACAGTCAGCACCAAATTCAAGTAACAGGAGAGCCTTTTGTACAAATCCGTCTTTTAGACTTTGGAGCAAGGGAGTTGTTTCCCAGTAGCGTACACGGAGGCTTGTATCAATCTTCGTTCTCTCAAGCAGGTGTTGCAGGATCTCCAGTTTACCGTGACAATGCAGAAGATTCTCACCGTCCTTGTTGACAAGATCAGACCTGACACCGGCGTCGAGCAATATCCTAGCAGTGACTCCGTCGCAGGCATGAAACAATGCGTTCTGGCCATAAGGATCCACTTGATGTACGTCAGCACCGGCTTTCAACATCAGCTCAAACGCCTCTATAGTTTCTTCTGGTGCTTGATCTGATGCCGAGCCACCAGGATAGCGCCCCACGCGCAAAGAACCTGCACTAGCCAAAGCATGAATTGCTGTGTAACCCCAACCTTCTGATACGTGACGAGTCTTCCAGGCATCGGTTTTCTTGCGGATCAAGGTGTTCGGTTCTGCACCAGATTCAAGGAGCATTTTGATGGTTTGTGTATCTCGTTTCGAACATGCTGCATATAATAGTGTCTCTGAACCGCTCTCTTTATTAACGTTAGCGAGTGAGTGCGTCAGAAGTAGGGCGACAACGTCAGGTTTCTTGTATCGAACCGCTCCGAAAAGCGCTGCGGTGACAGCCGCCTCAGTCTTCAAATAAGGTAGTAGCACAGCCATGGTTTTGACATGTCCATAGCTGCAGGCTTTCGAGACAGGAGTTCCGCTTGGTTCTAAGCCCCAGTCGTAGGACCTGGTAGTCTTTGCGGGTTGCGCAAAGGGGTCTGCACCCGCCTGGAGTAAGATGCTGACGACCTTTGGATGGTTATGCATGGACGCAACATGAAGCGCACTATATCCGTCCTTGTCCGACTCATTTAGATCGGCACCTTGGCTAACCAGGAGAGACACAATATTGTCAAAGCCATTCTTAGCTGCATGATAGAGTGGTGGTTCGTACATGTCTCCTTTGTTTGGACTCGTATCTCCACGGGCCAGTAAGACCTCGCAATATTGGGTCAGACCTAATGTCACAGCAACGAAGAGCGGCGTGACTCGATCACAACCAACATCAGCAGTCTGTGTCCACTTGTCGAAGTTTTTGCTGGCGACAAAACCATCAATGGCAGCGTTGATGTGGGTCTGATCAGAATCAGCCATCATTGATTTCCGTACGTGCACGTGCCAACTGTTTGCAGCGTATGCGGTGAATGCAGGGAGTTCGCGGTATGGGTTGGTTTGGCGGTACCGGTGGGACATGAATTCTCTGCGAGGACGGCCCCCCCTTCCATTGGGCGGTTCGGTTGGAATCGAGATGGTATCGAAACAGCCAGACCGTAGGTAAGTGAGGCATGCCAGAGCAAGTGTGCGGTGGGTAACACCGATCTCCAGGACTGGATACTCATATTGGCTGGGCTTACGGGTCGAACCTTTGAGGAACTCGGTAAGAGAGTGATGGATGACGGAAATTGTTTCTAGTAAAAGTTTCAATCAGCATGAGTATAGGGAGTGGGGGCAGTGAGTTTGCTGACCATCTGGAAGAATCTCAAGTAACGGGCCACAGGCGGTACGGACAAGCTCCTTTGCCCCTTTCAAGTCACGTGCACCTTCACTAAACTGGGTGACGTTGATCATGTCGGCAAGTTCAAGTAACCGCAACGGCCGTGAAGCATGAGTGACACATTGCATGATCAAAAATTGCAAGGCGGGCAGTATCCCCGTCCTTCGAGTGTGTTCTCGCAGGAGATTGTCGTACATGACATTGAGATCGGTTGGGAGATTCTTCAAAACTTGCTGTGAGTCTGCTCCGGGCTCCAAGAATGCGTCCATTGCCAGTTTAGCGTACAAGAAAAGCCCATTCGCACTGCCCGGAACCGCTTTCTTGATGTCCTCGTGATATTGCTCCTCTATAGACGACTGTCTGATCATATGTTGGACAAAGGTCGCGATATCGAGATCGACCATGTCTTCTTCGAGGCGCACATTCAGCGTTGGCGTGTGTCGGAGTGGAGTTTCAACGCTGGGTACGGGTCTGCTCGTCATGACGATCTTGACTTGTGAAGGTCTCCACGTTCCCAACTTTGATAGACCCTGAAGAAAGTCGAGCATGTCTTGTCCATGATCAATCTCGTCTAGTGCATCGACTACGCAATATGCTCGTGGAACATAGAGCATAGACGTCTTCGTGAGCGCCCAGAAGTCAGTCGTGGACACACTTTCGAGGGACCTCGACTTGCTCAGGTATTGCGCAAGTTTGGCTTGTAGCGGCGGGCTGTATTCCAAGATCTGGTCAAGCCAGTCTCGTAAGGCAGCCTGGGGCACATGGTTCGCATCGATGATCTGGCGGAAGAAGAAATAAAGCACCGGGACTTTCTCTTTCCTGAGGCGATCAATCAGTGTTGCAGCAACGACGGACTTTCCAGACCCAGGGATTCCTTTAACCCAGAGGATGCCATCGTCCTTGGATGAGTGCCATTGCTTGTACGTGGGCGAATTTAGGAGCCACTGTCCCGTGTTCTTCAGATGCGAGGACAAATGCTTCTTGAACTCGCCTCCCTCATCATTGTAGGCTGTTGGTTGTAGCCATTTGCGGATTTTTGCCCGTTCTTCTGGGCTCACGGGCAAAATGTTCTCTTCATTAAAATCGCTAACATCATCTCGATCAAGAAGGATCGCGTCATCTTCCCAATGGGATGGATCTGGCTCTCTTGGTTTCTTGGTGGCTTTGGAGAAGAGGAAGGACTTCATTGTGCGATGGGAAGAGATAGTGGGTGGGGCTGCAGCGCCGTTTTGTTACCGGGGGTTTCAGGCAACAGCGGCCCTGAACTCCACTCCGTCAATCCATGCGGAACGCCTTACATCTCACAAATGTGTGATCACAAATGAAATCTGATTCTTATTTGCATCGGCGTTGTGACTTGAATTGACACACCTGAAAAGGCCGTCTCAGTAGTTGCTCACCGCCACGCCACCGTCGCCCCTTTTTCATGCGATTCTCTCGCGAGTTCAATGATCCGCAAAACATCCCTCACCTGCTCTGCCTTGATGGCCAGCTCACCGGTACCGTTGATTGCATCGGCTACATTCTTGTAAAGCTGCATCCACTCTCCTTTGATTGTTGGGTACTTGCCCACAAACCGTTGAGAAGCCTCATCAAACGCCTGGATATTGCTATCGAACTTTTCATATGTCACAAAGATTCCTCGAAGTTCCTCAGACTCGGTAGCGAATTCGGGATCCAAGGGATCTACACCTTGTGCTATAGCCTCTTCCTGTGGGCACGTGCTTCGTTGTTGATGCTTGATGAAAGATCCCTTCGTGCCGCGAATCCAGAACTTGAGCTGTTGCGCCATGGGAGACACTACGCTGGTCTTGACTGTCACGAGAAGACCTTTCTTCGTCCCACTGTACTGTAGCATGATGGTAAAGGAGTCTTCGACCTCGCTTTCGATGCCGCGTTGAGCACGGAAGAAGGCGGTCACCGATGCAGGACGTCCGAACAGAACATAGGCCTGGTCGAGGCTGTGTGTACCTGGGGTGTTGTTGGAACAATTCCGAACATCGAGGTAATTATCAGAACTTACCTAGACCAAAAGTGTGTCCATCACCAGCAGAATATTCCTTGCCAGTCATACGATGAAGCCACGGGGCTCTGTCAAAATCGTAGTGGATCTCGGCTTCGTTGATATCACCCAATACGCCTTTTTTGAGGATCTCTCGAAGAGTCAAAAAGTCGCCATCCTATCTCACAACACATTGGTCAGCCGCCGTACTTAATGGTGTGTAGATTCGCCTTACATATCTACGATTCTGAAAACATGTGAGAAGAAGGACCTTCTCTTGAGCAAGCTTTATCGCGCGATCTGCTTCTTCCGTAGTCCTTGCGAAGGGTTTATCAATAATGACTGCAGTCATTAGCAAAGTGCGACTTGATGCTTCTACTTTTTCGACAGGATGATGCAAACATACCGTGCTTGCCCGCCTGCAATGCCTGCTCTGCGAAGGATATATGCGTATCGGCATGTGTTGCAACAACCACGAACGTGATCTCAGGATTCGCGAAAAGATCCTCAGCCTTCCTGTAGTGAGTGACTTCCGGAAAGTCGACAGTACAGTGTGATCCCTTGGATGCCGAAGCTGGTTCTGCAGGCGCTTCTGCTCTTTGCAGAATGGCGACTACCTCGTAATCTGGGATGGCTCGAATAAATGGTATGTGGAAACTCTTGGCTGCAAAGCCATATCCTAATACCCCAACTTTGATTGGAGCCATGTCTGAAGATGATGGTTTCTGGTGCGCTACGATTTCGCCAGACGAATGAACGTTGAAAAAGCGTGCGAGTGTGGAAAGTACCGTGAACAATTTGATCGCGTCCTGGGCAATGTAACAACTCCGAACTTACATTTAATGCTCGGACAACGTCAATTCTGAACCCATGATGTAATGCAGAATTCGCCTTTAACCGAGGGCCCCGCTGGAAGGGCTCTGGTGGCTTTATAGGCTAAAGGGCGAAAAGCATACCTTCCCTAGCTTTACAATGTCAATGCGAAGAAACAGCCAATTAGATATGTAATGCAGCAATGTTGGTGTAGACCTCA
Source organism: Phaeosphaeria sp. A1 3.1a (assembly GCA_003501895.1). Taxonomy (NCBI): domain Eukaryota; kingdom Fungi; phylum Ascomycota; class Dothideomycetes; order Pleosporales; family Phaeosphaeriaceae; genus Phaeosphaeria; species Phaeosphaeria sp. A1 3.1a. The sequence goes on from QVXC01000285.1 coordinate 10,391, forward strand.
ACGCTCCAAAGATTCTGCTTTTGAGAACAAAGTGAGATCGGTGCGTGCACATCCGACCCACGTCTGGCTTGCATCTTCAGCGCCGAAAAGAGCTATATAGCGTCTGTCAGCATGGTGAAGCAGGAGTGAAACAGAAAGTAGATGTCAATCGCAGATTGAGATATCGAGAGACGAAACGGAAAAGATGGTTGACTCGATGATGTTACGCAGCTAATTGAGAGGAAAGAAGGGTCCCTCGCGCCATCCTTCATTGAGCTAGTCACCCTACTTCTCTCCACCGTTCGTTCAAATGAAGTACCTCTTGCGAGGCGCATCCCATAATGACTAACAGACTCTCGCAATTATTCTGATATCAAGTTCCTCCGATACGAAGCGCTCAAGCAAGAAGTCTTCGCGCAATGCGGGGTAAACACGAAATCTGACCAGGACATATTTCGACATATCGACTTTCGCTCCGAGATCATCCACGTGACCCAGCCTAGACACCTCTAGAACTCCAGAACTCTTCAAACTTACCTCAGCAATGTCCCAGCCTCTCTCCGAATCCGACATCCTCTTCCCCCACCTCCAGAACCCCTCTTTCTCCACTACCCTCTCCTCCCTCCGACGCTCCACCCTCTCGATCCACAACCGCCTCACCTCCATCGCCTCCGATAGCTCTTTTGTCGCCTCCGTCTCTACCGCCTACTCTCTCCCTCTCGTCGCCAATGAGCGCTGCGGATCCTGGTACATCCCGCCAGACCAAAAGGTCGAGGGCGTCTACTTTAAGAGCACGGACGGCCACATGGGCGAATGGGGTTTTAGTTTGAGACGACTCAATCTGCATTTGTTGGATGTGGTGAGCAAGCATGGGGGCTCAGTGGTGGTAGATTCGACGAGGAGGGGGAAGAGCATGCCTGACGCGTTGAGCAAGACTGTGCCAATTTGGTGCTGTGTTCTGAATCGGGTTGTACTTGGTGGTGAGGGCGAAGGGGGAAGGTTGTATACGCCCCCACAAGCTGTCAGCGAGAGCGAACATGCGCAGATCGAGAGGCGGATAGATGGATTTGTGAAGCAATTCCTCGTGAGTCATTAGATGATGAGGGAAGACTTAAAACCGGCATAGAACTGAGATGCGACAGGATATATGCAAGCCGAAGATCCCAGATCTACGAGAGAAGTTACAGAAACCGCTGAGACCAATCTGGGTAACGCAACAATCGCCTCTATCCGAATCGCCGTCAGTTTTCGCAGACTTCTATCCAATCGTGCTGTGCACAGCATCGCGCCGCGTTCATGGCGCCGAAGCCTCGGAAGGAGGCTACGTGCAGGGCGCCGCTGATGATCACGAAGCCTGGAGCCATGGTCTCACGTCACCAGTATTCTGGAAGAACAAAGATCTCCTTCTGAGCACGAATGAAGAAGACGCACCAAGCCTCATCGCCAAATTACTGGCAGAGGACGCTGCAGCTGGCTCGTCTTCGTCAGCGACACTGATCAAGCCGACCTCCACACTCTACATCTCGCCAAGTGACAATATCGATCTCGACGGCTTCGATGTAGTCATCAGCTGTACGCCCACTCCCATTCCAGCAGAAACACTCAAAGCAGCCAAAGCGAAGCACTACCTCTATCTCAAATGCCAAACAGGCAAACTCGGCTCCCGAGACCTGCGGAACGAGCTTTTCAAAGTCCCGCGATTCCTCGATGGCATCCCTTCATCAGGGCCACGCAAGCTCCTCATCTGCTGTCCAACAGGCAAAGACCTCTCCGTCGGCACCGCGCTCGCCATGCTATGTCTGTACACCAACGACGACGGGTCCATCAACTTTGCAAAAAGAAGACCCAGTACAGGTATCGATAAGAATTTTATTAAACACCGCCTGAGCTGGATCACGACCTCGGATCCCTCGCTGAATCCAAGCCGCTCAACGCTGCAAAGCGTGAACGCTGTGTTACTCACTACGCAGGATCCCAAGGTTGGGAACTTGGCTATGCGTCCCAAGTCAGAAACGCCAGCTTTCGTCGAGCCTGATTCCGCGCCAGGTCACACAGCCCCATCCTCCGAGCCGCCTCCATCGTCCCAGAAGCGAGTCTTCGCTCATCTTGCGACAAGTACGCCGTGGGATTTTACTCGGCAGCTCGACTCCGTCTTGCCTACACATCCCTCGGGGACGGTCACCGGCACCGCGCGATTCACTTTCTGCGTCTTGGCCCCGCATTTTCCGCCTACGCTGCTGTATTTCGAGGAGGGGGAATTCGTAACAGATAAGGGGATGAAGATGAATGTAAGGAGGAAGTATGTGTATCAACTCATCCCCTGCACTGCATCAGACAAAGGGGAGGAAGATACGGGAGAAGAGAGGATCGTAATCAAGTTCTTCGACGACGAAAAATACGGACGCGCGGAGAAGCTGGGAGGGGAGGGAGAGGGGATTGGGGAGGTGTTTGTTGAGATGGGTGCTATATCTTCCCTTCCTTCGACATCTACTTCTACTTTGCCTTCTCCCTCTTCCACAGCGTCATACCCTGCTGATAAAGACGAGGTCATCATGGTTGCGAAGAATAAGGAGCGACATCTCTGCGGCGAGGACTTGTATGCGGCGAGTTGGAAGTTTGGATCAGGGATGGTAGAGCAAAGGAGGGATGGAGGAGATGAGGCGAAGTGGTGGGAAGTCAAGTACGAGGTAAAAGGGCCGAAGAAGGATTATGTGAGTGTTACTCGATACACGATTCAGGACTGAGAAGGCATCGGTTACTCAATGGGCATGTTGAGCTGGCATGTATATTCGTGTAGGTCTATTGTATATTTCTTCTACAAAAGCTCAACCAATCCGGAACAAGCAAGAAAGACTATATAGGGTATCAAAAGCCGAACGCTCTACGCACCACTTGGTCTCATCTCCAAAACACTACCAGACACACCATCTTGCACAATAGGACGACGGTTTATCGCACCCTCAACACCTTCAGCACGATATCCACCATCTTCAACACAACGTTCACAACCAACGCCAGCGCTCCTGCTGGAATATAGACCTGCACACACTCTCCCCACTTGACAGGCCTGACCTCCGTCTCAATGATGCCCGCGCCCTTTACTTCTGCTCCCCCGACACTCGAGACCCCTTCATCGGCAGGGAAGCGATTGTTCTCGACGAAGTACTGGATCAAGTCGTCTTTCTCGCGCCATCTCTTGAGCACCCAATCCGAGAACTCCTTTTCGTCGTGCAAGGGCATATCTGCGATGCGGAAGCGGCGCCAGTGCATGTTTACCGAGGGAGGGGGACGGCCGCCGAAGTAGGTGGAGCCGATGGTGAAGATGTCTTGGCCGTACTCGCCGACGCTGTCGAAATGTCAGAGTGTTGGAAATGGGTGGGTGAGGGGACTTACGGCACGCCTTCATATGCCATTGTGCAGTCGTACATCCACTCGACTGAGTCCTTGAGCTCTTGCAGGCAGAATGATAGTCCGGTACTCCTCGGTAGCAGGGCATGTCTCAAGTCCTCTATGTTATTCTTGTCCGCCCACTTCTTGCTTGCAGTCCTCCCATTATTGCTCAGATTCGTGCCTTCCGGGAAGATGAGCAGCCACATGGGATCAAGGCCTTTGCTGCCTGATAGCGGGCCGGAGTGGCTTGTCGATAGCTTCTGAAGCCTGTACTTGAAGCGTTCTTGATCCGTAGCCCATTTTCGACTGAGAAAGATGAAGCCGTAGAACATAAGACCCGTGCCAATAATGGGAATGTACTTGATCGACTCTTTGAGAATGATGTAGAGATGGCCGTGCATCTGAGCGGTATATGCCATCCACCAGATATACACCCAGTCAGTGTAGATTTGATGATTCGAGATAAGCACCATGCGCTCAGGAAAGTCGCATTCGAGCCGTCCGTCTTCGGTCTTTCTCATTTGTCCGCGCACGCTCTCGTCGCCGCTGACTCGGATCTTGGTAGGCGCCCACCAGTATGTCATGGTGGTTGCTACGACGCCAAAGTGCTGCTTGGTCATGGCCATCCATGCGTAGAAGAGGTCTTTGCTATAGAAGTAGAGCGGTGCGCCGAGAAACTGGGTGACGGCGATACTGGGGAGAAGGTTAGCATGGCGACGGCTTGGTAGTGGGGTGTACTGACGCGAGGAGGCTGCTGGTCAGGTACATCAACAGCAAGGAAGCTCGGATGGTCTGTTTCCACGCTCCGTGCTTGATCTCGCCAGCTGGATGCGGTGTTGGCTTCGATTTCTCAGCTGCAGGTGGTGCATCCGGTTTGTGGGCAGCGGTGGGCTGATGCCGCTGCCTGAGGTTATCGTTCGCCATGGTGGAGCTCTACAGCGCCTGGAGGAGGACAAGTTGGGTGTTGGGTTCAGGAAGGCATGCGCCTATCAAGAAGATGTTGTGGCTGCGCTCAGCTGGACAAAGATAGGACGGGCGCAGTGGGGTAGCTCGACAAGACAATCATGAAGCGCGGGGAGTTCGCTGCGTGGACAAAGCATGAAAGAGAAAACAAGAGCAATCAGGCCACGAAATGTGTGCCATGGCTAGGTACACAGTCCATGTAAGCGTGCAGGAACGACCATGTGCCGATCCGTAGGCTTCCACGAGCTCCGGGAAGCATGACACAATCAGATGCAATGGCGTGTGCCCCGCGACAGGGATGTGCGAGGAAGGGAACGAGCTTGGGCCGCCAAGACACCTTCACTCGCAACTTTTGACATTCTTGGCTTGTCGATTCGTGACACGTGAAGATGGAGATACTGGCCATGAGGTAGATTATCTCCGCCTCTAGTATTCATTCCACGTGCTGCCATGCGATACACGCTTCACCGGCGTTTATTCACGACCACCTCGTCATAGCAACATCACGATCATATGGCGCCCAGTCACAGTCACAGTCACAGTCCGAAGCGAGCACCTCCGATAAACCACCTTCCTCGGTGAACCATCCTTCATCATGCGGCTCGTCGCCCATCGCATCCTCCCCTGGCGGCTTCTCGCCCGCCCCGCGCAAGCCCGAAGCTTCTCCTCGACCCCCACCCACCACGAGATCAAGCACATCCGCGAGCTTGCCCCACGCCTGCGACCCGCATACGTCCCGAGCCCAAACAACACGCTGTTGAGCCTCCAATGGCCCTCGCCGCCGCGCAACATCCTCGTCACGAAGAAGAAGCGCACGCCAAATATTACCGAGTCGGTCATCGAGTTCACGACACACATTCGGAATACGTATCCTGGGATAAATATCATTGTTGAGCCAAGCACGGCAGAAGAGTTACATGAACAGCTTCCTTTTCCTGTATATACCTACGACAAAGTCCAGGGCTTCGGGACGTCGCACGATCTCTCCGACAAGACGGACCTGATCTGTACCTTGGGAGGAGATGGCACCCTACTCCGCGCCAGCAGTTTATTCAGCCACGCGCCCAGCGTGCCTCCCGTGCTGAGTTTTGCCATGGGCACGATCGGGTTCCTGGGAGAGTGGAAGTTCAAAGAATACAAGCGCGCCTTTCGAGAAGTCTACATGAGCGGAGCCTCAGATGCATACTCATCCACATCCTCGCCAGACGACAGCAGCGGCCACGCCTTTCCCCGCGGCAAAGCCATGGGCCCCACCCGCAGCGCGCGTATCCTCCTCCGCAACCGACTAAAAGTCGGCGTCTTCTCGCCCTCCGGCGAGCGCATAAACGCGCACACATCCGACACCTACGCGCTCAACGAAGTCACGCTCCACCGCGGCAGTTCCCCCCACCTCAAGATCATCGACGTCTACATCGCCAACCGCTTCCTCACCGAAGCCGTCGCAGACGGCATGATCATCTCCTCGCCCACGGGCTCAACCGCATACTCCCTCTCCTCCGGCGGTAGCATCGTCCACCCCCTCGTCCCCTCCCTGTTACTAACCCCCATCTGCCCGCGCTCCCTCTCCTTCCGCCCCCTCGTGCTGCCCGCCGAAACGCCCATAACGCTGCGTCTCGGCGCGAAGAACCGCGGGCGCGAAGTCGAGGTCAGCATCGACGGGCAGACGATTACCGAAGGCTTGGGCGCGGGCATGGAGGTAAGGGTTGCGGGCGAGGAGGTCAAGCATGCGGATGGGCGATGGGATGGCGGGGTGCCGTGTGTGGTGCGGGGGATGGGGACGGGGGAAGGCGCGGAGGATCATTGGGTGGGGGGGTTGAATGCGTTGTTGAAGTTTAATTATCCGTTTGGGGATCAGGATTCGTGAGCGCGTGGACTGGTAGTGGAGAAATGGTCAAGGAGGGGCGGAAGGAGAGGGGGTGGTTGACATCGGGTCGAGGAGAAGTATTTATGTATATATCATGTAGCATCTAGCCGGCGTTATGATAGTTACTCCTAGCGATTTACAAAGGAACTCGTATTTGGTGATGCACCGTCCCATATATGGATGATCCTACCCGTAGTACCACAAAGCATTATAGCCGTGTAAGTAAAAGTCTTATAGAAATACCAACAAGGTACAGCAGAATGCTATATTAGATAAACATATACTCTTGTTATTTGTTGTGATATATGCTGGCTGCACGCTGATGGACGGAACGACCTGCGCGGTGCAACACCAATTACCAATTACGAGTCTGGAGTCAATGTGAAGTGTTTATCAGATTTGCATTCCCGAATCCCATCCTCACTAATACTCGTCCCCTTTCCTTCCACAACTACCTCCCCACACCCCTCAAGCAGAACGCTCATAAGCAGTCCCGCGCCTATCTAATAAAACATGCCAACACATGTCACTCGCCTCGCACGCTGACATGTTCGCTCGCAAAAAAAAAACAATATCCTCCAAAAGATCCTCCTCATTCGCTGTTCGCAATCTGACTGGTCGTACATGCTTCTCCTTCGCGTCTGTTTTACGCCACTTCGCCGCCTTTGCTTTGCCTTGCGCCACCAGGGTATATCAAAATTTTCGCTGATTCAAGGAACTACCCCAGCCGCATACTGTGAAACGCCTGATTATCGCCGGTCCGTGCTGTGCTTGCTCGAAATAAGACAAGTCGGAAAAAAGAAAAAGTGTGGTAATGTACAATGTCGAAAATTGTGGTGATGCCGCGTCGAATCAAACCTATAGATGCACGCGCATCGTGTCGTTGCTACCAAATGCCTTGCCACAGTTGGGGCACTTCCTCGCTCGGTTCGTGAGGCGGTCCTGTACGCACGAGTCGCAAAAGAGGTGGCCGCAAGTCTTGATCACCGTGTTCTTGAACTTGCTCCGGCAGATCTGACACATAATCATCTGCTCCATGGTCGCGGCCTCGGACGTCTGATCGCCCGCGCTCCTCTTCTTGAGTGTCTGTACCTGCTTCTTGAGGCCTACCACCTGCGCTGAAAGAGACTCGCGTTCCGTCTCGGCTTCGCGCTGAGCCTGCTTGGCGGCAAGGCAGGTGGTGTCCTTGGTTTCGACAATCTTCTTCAGCTCGGTGATCTGGTTGGCGTGTCCTTCGGAACTGATGGTGTTCTCGCTGACTTTCTGCTGCAGCTGGCGGTGCTGAATAGAGAGCTCATCCATCTGAGACCTCATCTCGGTCGTCTGCTTCTCCAGCTTGTCCACGAGCGACCGACTAAGTGCATCCGCGTCTTTGAGCTGGGTCACAACCTCGGTGGACTTGCTCATCTGCGCCCGGAGGGCTCGAACCTGGTGGTCCAAATCTGTTTTTGCCTTCATCGCTGCGAAGTACTTCTGGTCCGCCTTCGCCTTATCCGCATTCGACCTCGCAATGTTCTCCTCCCACGCAACAGTGTCGATGACCTTCTTGTTCGCAACCGTCTGCGCCTTCTTCCATGCCGCCTCCATCGATGGCAGCTCGCCGCTGAGTAGCTTGAGCTGGTTTTCCAGGTTCGTGATCTTCTTCTGCAACTGATCCGGCGTCATATCAGCAGGAGCGGTCACAGCCTCATCCGTCGTCTGCTGTTCTGCAATCTGCAAACGTAGCCTCTCACACTCCGACTCGAGCGCTGCTATGCGGCTCTCACAAGCACCAACCAGCTCTTTCGACTGCTCGGCGGAGGCGTCCGAGTTCTTGCGGCTATTCTCAAGAACCGTGTTCTTCGCCAAAAGATCATCGCGGGCAGCTCGGATGCGCGCCAGATTCGTCTCCGCTACAGAGACCGCACTCTCCGACTCAGCCAAAGACGAACGCGCCTCGTCGTCAATTTTTATCCGGTATGCAGTCCTCTCAGCCTGATATTTCTGCGCCTCTTCCCTCAATTGGATGTTGGTAGCTTCCAGGTTGTTGATCCGCTTGATTGTGTCTTCGTGCTGTGACTTCAAAACCTTGAACAGATCCGTTTTGGCGTAGTCATCGTCCGAAAGCAGGCTAAACTTGACCTTCAGCGATGTGACCTCTTCCGTAAGCTTCTTGTTCTCCTGCTCCACCTGCTCCAGTTGCTCCTTCCTTTTTGCTGCCTCGGCTACGGCCTGATCTTTTGCAGTCTCAACCTCTTCACTCACGAGGCCTGGGGACGAGGCTTTGCCGTTGGCGGCCTCTGTCCCGTTCGTCGCGGCTGGCGTCTCTTCCTTGACCGTGCTGCTGGCAATAGCTGCCTGCTCCAGCTTTTGTACCTGTGCGCTCTTGATGCGATCAATCTTTTTCTCGGCGACCAGGTATCGATGAGTAGCAGTGTCTAGCCTATCCGACAACTGCTCTTTCTCGGTACTGAGGCGCTGCAATTGCACAATGTGGTCCTTCTCGGCGGCCAAGAGCTTGGATAGCTGGTCCTGCAGGTCTGCGACTTCCGGGCTGGAAGGAGGATATTTTGCGAAAAGACCCGTCAAGGACGACGTGATCTTGTCCTTGCGCTTGGCGAGGTGTTTCCTGAATGTTTCGCTGTCCTCAAACAACAGGGCGGCAGGTACCGAGCCATTGGCGCTGGAGTCACCTGATGACGCATCTAGTTTTTCTCCGCTCAACACCTTGATTTCGTCGACCAGCTAGTCGCCATCAGCGCATGTCCCGTCACATAGCATTTCGTGAACTGACCTGATCGAACCACGCATCGATGGTGCGCAGGTGGTCGTCGTGGTACTTGGAGCGGCCCTCGAGTTCGGACAGCTGGGCCTCGAACGTGTTCTTCTCCCGCTTGTACTCGCGCATCTGGCGCATGATGGCGTCCTTCTGATAAGCCTACTCGCGCGCACGTATTAGCCGATGTGTTCGCGGTATTGCGGGCAGGAGGCGGTGTCATGTTGGGGCGTGCGAACCTCGATGTCATCTTTCCACGGCAAGTCAGCGTCTGGGTGGGAGCGAGCGCCGTTGACGGTCACGGCTTGCCTCTTCGCAGGAGGAGCAGAATCGTCGGCACTGGGCCGCTTTCGGTCCTCCATCTTGACAGCGTCAAGCGATGGAGCGGCAACTGTGCGGGTCTCGAGCCTCATCGGGGAGACGAGACTGGGTGGCACGCGGAAGGCTGTCGACACGCGCGCCGCTCGAGCAGATGCGAGGGCGCAGAGAGAAGAAGAGAAGGTTAATGAGCGGATTGGGAGAGGGAGATGGAGTGAGGGAGCGGAAGGGTGGTGGAGGTGAGGGTGTCGTGTGCAGAGCGCAGATGGAGAGGAGATGGAAGAGTTGCGTCCAAGGACGGTTTAGGCTTAGCTTAGCAAGTGGGCCTGTCATCGCGTTGAGTGGCCCGTTCACCAGAATATCGCGATGGCTGCAGTCCTCCACCAGCTTTTCGCCGTACAGCCGAGATAGAGACATGTCTGCGGAGGAAGGCTCGACGCAGCCACCTGCCGCGGGCAGCGATAAGGCGCCATCTCAACCAGCCAAGCCTGCACCCGCGGCCTTTACGAGTTCCTTCATCAACAGTGAGCGGCTCCAGACATGATCAACCACGGGAGATGCTGAGCTTTGCGTAGAGAACACGACGGGCAAGAAGTTTGCGCCCAAAGCTGCCCGACGAAGGCCTGCCCCAGCTGCTGCCGCCCCCAAGCCCGCCACCCCAGAGCCCACGCCGCCAGTCGTCGAGGCGCAAACTGCACAGCCCGAGCCCGAGTCCTCAATTGCTGCTGAGGAGCCTGCCGTTGCTGCGCATTTACCCACACCCGTTGCGACCCAAGTGCAGAGCACGGAGAGTGTACGCGACCCTGTACAGCCCGCACCAGAAGCATCCACCATCCAGCAACCCGCACCAAGCCCCGCCGAGCCCCTCCCCACCCCCGTCTCCAGCATAGAAGCTCTAGCGAGGGCAGAGGAGCAAGCCGACATATCCGCCGTCGTTGGTGTACCAAGCCAGGATGATGCAGAAACAGGAAGAGCGACTAAGAGGCGCCGAGTGGAGTCGCCTGTGGTTGAAGCAGAAACAGCAGTCGCAGAATCGTCACAGCCTGCGCATGCTGAATCTGGAGGGCCTGTGCAGTCACAACAGGAAGCTCAGACAAGCAATGTAGCTCAAGGAGCGGGAGAAGATGTGGTAGATGAAGCAGTCGGTGGTGTCACAGAACCGACAGAAGCCGCACAAGAAAATGTCGAGGAAGCAGCCGCTCCGCCAGCGCCATCGAAGAGAATACTCCCATGGGCTGCTGTGAACAGACCAGCGGAAGCGGGCGATGGTGAAGCTGCACCAGTGGCCCCCAAAAAGGCACGCCAGCCACCCAAACCACGAGGCAGGAAGAAGGCAGCAGCGGCAACGGGAACCGAGACACTGGGGGACGAAGAGCAGGATCTTGGCGAAGATGGTGTTGCTCAACCAGTGCGCAAGCGAGCGACCACCAAAGCACGAGGCAAGAGAACGGCAGATGCATCCACTGGTGAAGATGGTGCAGAAGAGCCAGCACCGGCCGCTGCGAAAAGAGTGCGGAAACCTCGAAAAGCGAAGAACACCGATGGGGCTGCTGTAGATCAGGTGGGCGAGGAGGAAGTGGAGGACCAGACAGAAGAAGGCCAGGAGCTCCCTGCACGTCGTAAACCTCGTCAGCCACGGCGCAGGAGGCAGACTGCAGCTGAAGGCGAGGGAGTGAATGGAGAGGCCTCACAACCCAAAAGGAAAGGCCGCCCGCCACGAGAACCGACGCCAGAGGACGCCGAGGACCACGAGATCGACCCCGAGAACACATACATGGACAACATCGCATCCCGGAACATTCGCGTGGGCAAGTTGTCGGCTCGTGAGAAGGCAATGCGGGAGATTGACTGGGTGGCCGTCAAACAACGTCAGAGAGAGGAGGATGCACGGCCCATCTCAACCAAAGAAGCACGGGAGGCCGCAGAGAAACTGCTGGTAGACCAGGCGCCTCAGGACACTGGTCCCCGGTTCGAAGTAATAGACGGACAAATTCGGATGACGCACGCGTCCAATACCTTGGACCGAGAAGCCCAGGCGGACCGCGAAATTGAGAATTACGAAGTCGTCGAAGAACGAGACCTCACCACACGCATCACGTCACGAAGCTTCATGAAGAACAACAAGCGCTTTCCCAATGACTTCATCCTCCCTGGGCAGGGAAAGAAATGGTCTCTTGAGGAGACAGACCGCTTCTACGAGGGTCTACGACATTTCGGCACAGACTTTCAGATGATATCCCACATGTTTCCCGGTTCCACGCGGCGCTCCATCAAGCTCAAGTTCACTCGCGAAGAGCGCGACAATCCAGATGGAATCCGGAAGATCTTACTCAGCCGCAGCACGATCGACAGCCACTGGGACAAGTTCATCGAGGTGTCGCAGATGGAAGAGGACAAGTTTGCGGACGCGGAGTCGATCAAAGCTGACATGGCGGCACATGAGGCGGAGATGCGCGAGAAAATTAAGGCGGCGAAGGCGGAGACGGAGGAGCGGAAGAGGCAGCAGAGGGAGGCGGGGCTGTTGGATGACGAGACCGGTGAAGGTGGTGACAAGGAGAATGGCAAGGGCAAGAAGAAGAGGAAAGGGAAGGAGAAGCAAGTTACCTTCCAAGAAGAAGCTGGTGTGGAGATCTTGGGCAATGTGGATGACGATGTTACCTGGGGGCAGGAGTGAACGCACGCACATCTCGGACTTCAGGTCTAGCGTTGTCCTGGAGCTTCGAGTGTGTGCACTGAACTTACGCAGGAAGAACGAAATGAGGCGCTTCGGTGGGATGGTATGAGATATGATACATGATACCCAATAGCAATCGAATTAAACAGAACATCAATGAACATCTAAACCAAATCCACGAAGCAACTCCGTGACGACGCTTCTCTGAACTAAGCTGCGAATCCAGCGTGAGTCGAGAACAAGGTTGACGGGACGTTTTCACCGAGGATTCAGTTGATTTACAATTCCTACGAACATTGGTCCGCACTTTGCCATATCGCAAGAACTATCCAAGATTAGATGCCAACAAGTATAAACTTTTCGCAAGTTTTCCATCCTCTCCATTAACGTCCGACCCTCAGCGCGACCTCGGGTTGAGTGGAGTTTTTATTTTAACGGATGTACAGGAATTAGGAATTTCCGATATGACCTCCCTATTCCGGCTACCACGTCGCGATATGCACGCCAAGAAGGTGATTTACAGTTTCACCGATGGAACGTGGACTTGCATACCGCTCCGCGGAGGGACAGGGCATTTTTGGGAAAGGGCCCGGGGGATGGGGATTATTTGGAACGACCATTTTTGAGGGAACGAGAAAAAGAAGAAAATGAGAATGTTCGGTAGGTACGTTATGATTATTTTGATCGATTGGAAGTATCTGGGTACGGTCAAATAAACAGGGAACCTCATATCCAATCCGTTCCTCCACCCTTCCACCCCCCATCTTCCCTACTCATCCTTCCCTCCCGTCCCTTCCAAGCTCCGTCCATTCAATTCTCCCGAGCCGCCCATGTGGGGCGCCACTCTACACGAATTCCACCTAACCCCAAACCTCCACCATTTACTCGCTAAATCCCCAACCCTGTCCTCATCGGCGGCTATATCCCGCAGTGGCAAGCGTCTTCATTGGTCGGGGCACACGGAGACGGGAAAGCTGGGAACTACCGACTGTTTGTAACTAACGTCGGATATTGTGCACCGTGCGGAAGAGTAGGACGGGGGTGGGTAATTGGGAGGGATTAGATGGAGTTTGGGATAGTTACGCCCTGCGGGACTAACTTTTATGAGGGTATATGTATATAATCTGGAAAACAGGGGACGGGACTTTTGGAGTCTTTCGTTCGTTTCGTTTTGAGCGGAGGAATTCTGGAGAGCGTTCGACTTCTCGTCATGGCTTTGAAGTGGTTCCTAGCAAGCTTGCTCGTTGGCGCTGTGGGTGGGCAGGAGATAGCGCTCAATGCGACGTATGACTATGTTATTGTTGGAGGAGGGACGTCTGGGTTGACGGTTGCGAATCGGTTGAGTGAGGGTGGGAAACGTAAGTTTACAAACAAATTACACCGTCCCTACACATCTCCGTCTTCGACCATCTCCAACACAAACACCACTCCAGATACCAAGCTAACCCCACTTCAAATCAGATACCGTGCTTGTCCTAGAGTATGGCTACCTCAACAACGACCCCTCCATCCTCCTCCCCGCCGACACTTTGACCTCCCACGCCGACCGCTTCTACAACATCACCTCGCTCCCCATCGCCGGTCTCAACAACGTCACGCGCCCCGTCCTCGCCGGCGCGCTCGTAGGCGGCGGCAGTGCCGTAAACGGCATGTTCTTCGACCGGGGCTCCAAAGCTGACTACGACGCCTGGAGCACCCTCGGCAACGGCGAACAATGGTCCTTCTCAGGCCTCTTGCCCTACTTCCGCAAATCCGTGACATTCACCCCTCCAGGCCCCTCCTCGCCATACGTAAACAACGCCACGAATACAAACTACACTTGGGACGAAGCAGTGGCGTATGGAGGGAAAGGCGAGATCCAGGTATCGTTCCCGCCTTACCAGTTCCCAGGGCAATCGTATGTCTTCGCCGCGTGGGCTGAGCTCGGGATCAATAAGCCCAAAGAAGCGGCAGGTGGGGACGCGATTGGCGCGATACAGGCGCCTAGCGCGCTGGATCCGGTGAGTAGGACGAGGAGTTATGCGCGGACGGCGCATTATGATCCGTTTGTGAATCGGACGAATTTTGTGTTGAGGACGGGGTGGAAGGTTACGGAGGTCGTGCTTTCTGGGAACGGAACGGGATCACAAGCGATTGGAGTCAATGCCATGAAGAGAGATGGGAGTGGGGTCGTTGGGGAGAAGGTAATAATTAAGGCGAGGAAGGAGGTGGTTGTTGCGTCTGGAGCGGTGTGGACGCCATGGCTTTTGCAGAGGAGTGGGATTGGACCGAAGAGCGTGTTGGAGAAAGCGGGTATTGAGGTCAAAAAGGAGCTGCCTGGCGTGGGTGCAAACTTCCAAGACCATCCCATCGGAGGGCCGTTTTGGAACTGGACGAGGAACGCGCCAGCACCTGTTCAGAACGATCTTTTGACGAACATGACGCTGTATGGGCAGGCGGAGAGGGAGTACGCAGCAAGCAGAACTGGACCGCTTACGGTCGCGAGAGGGAACCAAGCTGCCTTCCTACCTCTCAAGGTCGTGGCAGCGGAGAAGTGGAAAGGACTCGTCGACTTGATCGCTGGACAGGACGCAACGCCTTATCTCCCGGAACGGTACGAAGAGACACTTCTTGCGGGATTCAAGGCACAGCAGAAATTGACGGCTGAGCTCCTCGCCCGCGACGACAGCGCAGCGTACGAGTTCCCATTCGGAGGCGGACCTTTGGGAGGCGGTGTTCTGCAGCGTCCACTCAGTCGTGGAACAATCAACATCAACACCGCGAACCCGATGAGCGAGCCGATAGTCGACTATCGCACCTTTTCGAACCCGCTTGATGTCCAGGTCGCTATACCGATCGTCAATTTTGCGCGCAAATTTAACAGCTTGAATGCGTTCAAGGGCCTTGGTGCGGTGGAAGTGTCACCTGGAAAGAACGTGACGAGCGATGTAGCTATTGCAGACTTCTTACGCAAGGGGTTTGCGCCGACGTTTGCGCACCCTGCTGGCACGGCGTCAATGATGCCGGAGGAACACGGCGGTGTAGTTGGGCCGGATCTGACAGTGTACGGAGTGAAGGGGCTAAGTGTGGTAGATGCCAGTATCATTCCGTATCTGCCAGCGACGCACCTGTGTACGACGGTCTATGCGGTGGCGGAGAAGGCAGCAGATTTGATTAAGGAGAGGACGAATTGGGCGGCGTGAGTGACAACTGCGTCAAGATACATAGTTTTACCAAAAGTGGCTTTCCACGTGAGGCTTATCGCATGTGAAAGGAAGTGCTCTTCGGCTTGATTAAGCGCCCATCGAAGATTGATCCATCCCAGGGAATCAAAAGCTAGTTATATACTACAAGTTCCATGCTCAAGGACACCAATGGAAGATTAAGTACATATCCATATGGCCCGTTGTTGACACGGCAAAGGTGTGTGGGGTTGAACCAAACATACAATCACGATCGTTGCAACGAGGGGTAAGTGTACTGAGTCAGATTGGTTACCTGCTACAGAAGGGGCTACGTATGGGTTATATAGACTTGCGCGTTCCTTGCGTTACGCGCGTGTGCTACGTTGCGCACGCACATTTGTGTCGCGCGCGTACGTGAGTAGCTATGCCTACTGTGGGTAGCTAGGCTGAGAGGGATTCGCTTGTACATGAGTGACTTCCCTCAAGCATTCACAGTCCGCTGCTCCAGCTCCCAACACCCGTTTTTTTAATCGTACGACAATCTACGTCGGCAGCCTCTATATAATTTACAAAACACGAATATCAGCATGTAAAAAATACATAACTACGCGCATTCTTGGCACTTATTATTTCGTTTTTATTGCTTCCACATTTCTAACAAGCACCGAAGCTGGCATACATTTTGAACGAGCTACTCACCCCCGTCCGTCTTGCTGACCAGATTCACGTGAATTAGCCAGCTATTCTCGCGCCTGTAAGAAATTCGGGGATTTTTTGTGATGGATCAGGCATCGTATCTGATACATAGAGCTCGATGAGTCAGTTACTCTTGTAACTTGTTGTCTTTGTGGTCTGCCCACATTACCTATCATTATGTTTGGAAACAAGTTACTGTGTAAATCTTTTGATCTAAAACCTAGCGAGATAGGAGAGTTCTGAGACATCGAAGCTACGCACGGGAAACCAGTGAGACTGTTACAAGATAACAGTATTGCAGCCTGATTGCGCCCGACGCCAACACCATGTGCGTGGAAGCAGTGGATAAGTACCTTAATTTTCTGCTGATATACGTGCAGTTGCCCAAGTGACACTCTCATACATAGACAATTAACTGCAGCGCTACCTTGTAAAACACGTTATAGCTAAACAATTGCATACTCTGAGCAGCCTTCAGCTGCGAAATCGACCCAGTGTATCAATTGACTAGACTCCCTTGGGTGATGCTCAATACCATCAGTTCTCAGCACGTTCGCTATGTTGATCATCTGATATGCTAAAGGCCCTCCAAGTGGTCGCAAGACGAACGGTAGTTGGTATCCAAAAAGCGAAACTAATTCATCGCCAGCTTGTACGCCATGTGTGTCTTCATGCCAAGTAGCCCCAATGTCTCCATCGTCGGTTACAACTAGGATGTAATGTTCAGAATCATGCAAATTTGAAGGAAGAGTATTACTCTGTCCCAACAAAACTTTGGTGAATTCCTCAGGCCCAGGACAAGAATTGTAAACGTGAAACGCATTGAGTGCATCGTGCAAGCGTCGCGGCGATACACCCCTCGGTTCTAAGACGTCGTGGTAGAAGTCATACAATTCGGTGGATAGTTTGCAGTCCGGCAGCAAGCCCGAGCTTCGGTCTTCGTAGAAAGCCTTCGTGGTGTTGAAGGTTCCGGTAACGATACCGAGAGGTTTTCCAAACGTGTACAGCGTTCGGCAGTCCTCTGACAGGCGCAGTGATCTTCGTCGGCGTTCGGTCTCTTCTAGAGATAAAGGTAGGGGAAAGCGCATCGTGGGATAAGAGCGGCCGTCTTGTTCCCATATATCACCGCACGAGGCCGCCGGCGCCATTTCCATCCGAGAAAAGTCCAACAACCAAGAAGGCGAAAAACGCTCTGCTTCTCCTTGTTCAGTAGAGCGAAAGGCGAAGTCTAGATATGGGCACAATGCGTTTTCCAGGATCAGGGCTACCGAGGTTTCTGCAAAGACTCGCTGCCAGCTCTTTCCGTAATCTGGTACGATCGGCTCGGCAATATCTAGTTTACTGATCCCAAGTAAACCATAGACCTTATCTCGTAGATCGGTTGCTATTGCATTTCGTGACATAACTAAACGCGGATAGAGTCCGCGGGAATGTATGTTATCTCGCCTGAGGTTGCACAACAGCTCTATCTGAGCGTATTGATGGTGTAAATTGACGCTGTTGTAGAACTCCGTATCTGAGCCGTAGGAGAACAACCCTTCCATACAAACGTGGAGGGCGTGCTTGAAAGTTTCAAAACTTGTGCTTTGACAGCCCAGAAGCACGACCGGATTGGAGTACGGTAATACGTACTCTTGAACAATCCACACGCGCTGGAACCAGGGTAGCATACAAATCCCCTCAATATGAGGGGATTTGTATGCTAGCGCTGGCGAGATGTCCATGATGGTAAATTATACGCTTATCCTATAGCTCGGTGGAAAAACTGCTTGTTGTGGGGAAAGCTACAGGCTTGACTTGCTGGTGGCAGCGCATGTGTGCAACTTTGAGTGGACATGCGCGTAGTACCGGTATTGTTCGCTTGGAAACAGACGCCAGAGTGGTGTTAGATAGCTCTAAAGGGCACGGAAACGTCCTCAAACATCTGGTCTGACCTGCGTACAGGCAGCCGCAAGGGTGAGAATTCGCGACGTGTGCAGGCTAGATTGGACTGAAATTTTCGGACCCAGTGGAGTTGCGTGTATCTTTTCTCTAGATATTGGGGTGTCGATCATCGTTCTACAGCGTAACCTGTCATCGCGTATGCAGGAGGTTGTGGTCGTAACACTGGGGTTGAGAGTTGCACGCTGTGCGGTCTGCACGCCTTGAGCCACCCTGTTAATTTATCTCATAGATCCGACGCTCGTTGGTGGCTCACTGTCCGACCCGATTGGGTCAGCGCAAGCGCTAGGGGACGGAGCTCGCTAGAGCGTCTGAGGATATGGTAACTAGGGCTAGGTTTAGTAGTACTCTCTAAATTATTTAGTAATAAGCTTGCTCTTACTACGAGGCTCTGCTAATATACTTGCAGCTTCTCAAATGACAGTCTCTCACAATGAATAGATCGTGCTTGCGATGTAGCCTGGAAATTATTTCCTCCAGCTTAGGTTCGTTCTCTGCATTGATGTGTCCGTGACGAATGAGAAATTCCAGCCGTGTCATGGCATAACTGAGTTTGAACTCCCCTTTCCGCAAAGCAGCGATGACCTCATCGAGAGACATCAGGTTGAACTCCTGTGCTTCGCCATCGTTCGGCACAGGAACGACATTTTTCGACATCCCCATCTCGTACAGGTATTGCACCTGGTGCTAACAACCTTCCTGTCCATAGTCTGTTTGTGTCATCTGATATGACAGCAAACCACAAGCCTTGATGTTTGCTCGAGTATACTGTTTCGGTATGGAGGCCTCCTCTTCGCACTCGCGGACAATGCATTCGATGGGCTTTTCCCCTGATCTCAAGCTGCCACCAACCGTGTTGTCAAGCATGTTCGGGAAGCTTCGTTTCGTCTTCGCCCGCCGTGGTACCCAACACTTGATGCCATCTTTTGTCATCACAAAAGCTGCCAGATGGCATGCATAATTGATGATTCCGAAGGTATCAACCCCAGCGCCATCGAGATCGAGCACGTGTTCCCCTTCAGAATCATACACTGGGAACAACTCATCACACCACCTTCCAAATGCGGATGCATCGTCGGTAATGGGATTTGCTTGCAGTGTCTTTTTCATGCGGTGAGAACGTTCGCTGATGCTGTCGCCGCCGTTGAACGTCAAGCTCCGTCTCTTGTCATCGAGGCCCAGTGCTCGCCCCACGAGACCTTGGGAATGATTGATGCATGTACGTAACCGAAAGGACGTTCATAGCCATCGATTAAGAAGTAGAAGTAGTGCTCCATGTGTCTTCTGTAGTTGTCGGGGCCTTTCTGAAAGTATGGCCATCTGTGAGGATGGTAAGTGTTGCCCGCGATAAGTTTGTTCATATCTTACGTGTCAACCCTGGCAACAAGATCGATGTTACTGAAGGTGGGTTCAACGTGGAGCTGAACTGTCAATTGCGGGCTGGCGTGGACAGTCGCCATTCTATCATGCATCCGAGACTGGGGCTTATGAGTATTTTGAGGCTTTACTCTAGGCCGCTAAGAAGGGTAGCAGCCTTTCTCATATGGAAGGTAAGTCTAACTCAGACCGTACAATGACTTCACTGTGACTCACTCTGATCGGAGGCTCGGGATTATAAAGGCCGCTCACCTCCACATTTCGCCACTCGTGTCAATCTTGTTGCGCATGCAGAAATCCTCCTTCGATAAGACGCGGACATCGACAGCGCACTCCACTTCTAGTAGCAATATACTGGACCATCATGAAATTCTAGAGCTCATTTTAGCTGAAGGAGCACGGACCGATGTTTTAGACATCAATGTTAGTCCTACATTACGCAGCAAGATTTGGTGATGCTAGAACCCCGCAGTTGCTGCAGAAAAGGCGCATCAGGGGGATCAGTGCCGCGATCAAAGACTCCGCTGAATATGCACCCATCGAGACGTTTAATGAGCTGCAACACATCGACACTGCTGAAGATCGCGATGTTGCAACTCTTTCAAGGCTCACAATGAAAAATCTTCTGTCTGACAAGACCGACTTAGATTCTGAGTACACGGACGATGAGCTTTCCTTTGACGCGCTCGCCTCGCTTGAAGCATTCGCGGTTGCAATGATACGCGTACATCATACAGGTAGCATTCGTGGCTATCAATCTATGTACACAGTTTGGCGCTGGCCATGTTTCTCATCCAATGCCCAAGAGCCTCTCTCCACGAGGCGAGGTGGTCGGCTTCTATGTGCTGGAGTCGTTTCGAAGGGCTCTTCGGCATACAGCAATCCTATCCTGCGATATTGCAGCTTATTGTCATTACTCGCAAGCAAAACAAGAGCATGTATATGTCGGTATCGACTGCTATCGCATATATAGATGGTCAAAGTCGAAACTGGTATGCCTGCTTCGGGGAGAGTACGACAATCGCTTAGGTCTTCGTCGCCTTGATAGTCGCGCAGTAGCTCCTGACGTATTCCAGGCGTATCAAGTGTAACCGTTCCGACGACCGATGCTGTCGTGGGGTCACGAGCGTGGAAGAACCAACTGCGGGCGCAAACCCACGGTGATGCCACGAGCAGTAAATCTCGCAGGTAACCTCGAAGGGTAACTGTGCCTGACGATACTCTCCCAAACGGTATTATTGCATCCGAAGGGTAAGCGAAGTTCCAGTCCAGGACTTCAGCCTCCACCACAGTTTTTCCCCTTCCTGACCTGAGGGCTTTCTGCTGCCAACGGACGTCTCTGTCTCTGATTGACGCCCATGACCATGAAGGCGCGATGTACTCTTCAGGCTCGTGTGATACCCCCTTGGAAGGTACCATGGCATCATTAGCGTCATCTGACGCTACTTCAGTAGCCCAGCATAAACCTCGTGCCAAATCCTCCTTCCACAGTCCTGCACCATACTGGCAGCCAAAATGACCGTGCATTATTTGGGCAATACCAGCGATTGCAGGCAACTTATCGTCAGGAATTGATAACTTCCGTGAACTATATTGGGAGACGGTGCTGTAGTATGTGTCGTAGATCTCGCCAGGATCCTGTCGTGCAAAGCTCAATGTCTTGTAAATATCAGGTTGACTCACCAGCAGGCGCATTTCATTCAACGGCCCACTCGGTACAATAGCATCATCAAGATGGGTGTCCATTCTGGTCTTGTATGGTCGAGTCTCGCATACTGACCTTGTCTTGCAGGTCCATCGAATCTCGTTAGGTGTATATATAAGCTGTCGCTGCGCGAGGACCTGCTCTTGAAGCACCCAGCCTCGTTTCGAAAGGGGGTCTACGTGAAAGTCGTAGTAGTCGCTGAAGAAGGCAACTTCTGTCTCTTGAGGACTTCCGTTTTCCACCGTCTCTAGCACGACATTGCAGGGCTTGCGTGAGGGTGTGTCTCTGCTCGCGAATAGGCCTGAGTCAGTAGAACCTCCGTTACTGCCAAATATTGTGACTGCTGATTCTTGAAATATGTTTCCCATGATCGCCAAATGTCGGTGCATGTCGGAATCATCGTCTTGGACAATGCATAGCGCATCAATCCAGAGATAGCTATAACCAAGCGCTTTCGCCGCCTGGAAAGCATCTCGGAACGTCGAAGGTAATCGATCATCTGTAGGAATTTCTCGCTGCAAGCTCTCGTATGACCGGGATGTGGTCAATAGCCGCTTGCCCTGGCCCCAACAGTAACTGAGCGTCAAATAATCACCACGACGGCCGCTTGTCTCGAGCAAGTACGGCTTAGACAGATCGGAGACGTCAACCACTCTGCTAGGAAGATTGGGCAATGATTTTGACACATGACCTAGGCCACAGCGCTCATGCGTAACCAAGCAATCCTGCAGCCAGTACCTGGCCAATTCGTGGTTCAAGTCTGAACCAGTATGGGCGTCAGTTCCCTTTATTGTCGGCGGAGAGCCTACATCGACTATCGAATCACCGAACATATCCTTGAAGGGTTCTATCACAATTGGTTTCTGTCATGCAGTCTCAGCGACGAGCCGCCGAGGTTACTCACGAGGCATAGGTGACTCTGGGCGACATGCGGAACTCCAATGCTTATATTCTACGCAAATAAGATGACTGAGCACCCCGTGGTTGTCGAGTGTTTCGTGGTAGCCTCGAAGCCTCACGTGAAGGTCTTCTGCGCCTGCTTGTGGGTCTGCGCTTCGAGGTCCAT
Organism: Phaeosphaeria sp. A1 3.1a; assembly: GCA_003501895.1. Taxonomy (NCBI): domain Eukaryota; kingdom Fungi; phylum Ascomycota; class Dothideomycetes; order Pleosporales; family Phaeosphaeriaceae; genus Phaeosphaeria; species Phaeosphaeria sp. A1 3.1a. Next base: position 32,283 of record QVXC01000285.1, read on the forward strand.
CGGTATGGGTCTCCAGGAGAGGCCGCACCCTCGCTGAGCGGTCATCATGAGAAAGTGCGTCCCAAAATTTGGCACATAGCGAACAACTGTCTGCGGAATCTCGCAACGCTTGTGCAGTCGGCTGGAGAAGAGCATATGTCGCGTACGGAAAGTAAAGATGATCGCAAGGTTCCGGTCCGGAAAAGCGGATGTTTTGGCAACGCGAACACAGGACCATGGTGGCTCAGGTCTTGTTGATCAGTACATGTTAATGGGTTTCAGAGAGATAGTTCCATGTACGAGAGTTGATGATTTTGGAAATGGAGACAGAATACACAGTAGAAGAGGCGTGTTGAGTCAGGCGTTCCTACGGCCCTACAATAATCCGACGGCGCAGTCGAAATGCCTACAACATGCGAAAGTATTTTATCCAAAATGGAGATCTTTGCGCCGCCCAAGCCCTTTACGGCACTTCTACCGTGAATGAGGCTCTCTCCGACCGGAGATCCAGTCCGGGGCCGTTGACGCCGTAATTGACCGCTATGTTCGAGCAGATTCCAACGACATTCGGATAGGGCCGATTGTCCATGACGTCGTAATGGAGCATTTTTGGCCTCACCCCGGCAATAACCACGTACTAAGTACAACTGCTTAGAAATACAACTACGAAGTGTATGCCAATAAGGGAAATCACCTACTTGGACTATCTTCATAATTGCTCTCTCACCTTTACACAGCTTTCACGTATCTTAGAGCATAGGCCACCCGACTACCAAACAGAAACTCTTCTGTTCATATATAAAGCACCTTTTCCCCCGCCACTCTTGCTCTCCACACCACAGCCAGAACTACTTCAGCATCACATCAACCAAGCAGGATGGGACCACGACGATACGAAGCACAGCACAAGGATGCAGCCCCTCTGGGCAAGCCGCTGCACTTCGAGTTCTCAAACCAGACTGCACAGAACCGCTTCCTCAAGGGTGCTATGACTGAGCGTCTCTCGTCATGGGATGCCAAGAACTTCGAGGCCCGTGGTGTACCTTCGAAGAACCTCATCAACGTCTACCGCCGCTGGGGCGAGGGCGAGTTCGGCGTCATCCTGACCGGCAACATCATGATCGAGTACGACCATTTGGAGGCTGCTGGTAACCCCATCATTCCTCGTGGTGCACCCTACGAGGGCGAGCGCTTCGAGAACTTCAAGGAGCTCGCCACACAATCCAAGAAGCACGGATCTCTCATCGTGGGGCAAGTCAGCCACCCAGGACGTCAAGTTACAGAGGCGATCCAGCCCAAGCCCATTTCAGCATCCGATGTCCAGCTCGAGGGCAACGTCATGGGCATGACTTTCGCCAAGCCCCGCGCCGCCACCGACGAGGACATCAAGAACATCATCGAGGGCTTCGCCCACGCCGCGGAGTATCTCGAAAAAGCAGGTTACGACGGTATCCAACTCCACGGTGCCCACGGTTATCTACTCGCTCAATTCCTCTCACCCACCACGAACCAGCGCACCGATAAGTACGGTGGCTCGTTGGAGAACCGCGCGCGTTTGATCATCGAAATCAGCCAGGAAATTCGTCGTCGTACTTCTGGATCCTTCATCGTCGGCATCAAGCTCAACTCCGTCGAGTTCCAGGACAAGGGATTCGGCACCGAGGAGGCTGCAACACTTTGTAAGCTGCTCGAGGACAACTCGTTCGACTTTGTCGAGCTCTCGGGTGGTACTTATGAGCAGCTTGCGTTTGGCCACAAGCGCGAGTCGACAGTCAAGCGTGAGGCCTTCTTCATCGAGTTCGCGGAGAAGATCACGCCCTCGCTGTCCAAGACACGCACGTACGTCACCGGTGGCCTCAAGACTGCTTCCGCGATGGTTGATGCACTCAACACCGTCGACGGCGTTGGTCTTGCGCGCCCTGTCTGCTTGGAGCCTGAGCTTCCCCGTCAGATCATCAGCGGTGAGGTCGATGCTGCTATCGACCAGTTGACTGACGACAACGACTTCGGCACCACCAACGTTGCGGCGGGTACACAGATCCGTCAGCTCGGCAAGGACCAACAGCCTATCGACCTGAGTGTGCAAGAGAACTTGGAGGCGTTCCAGAAGGATGTGGGCACCTGGACCAAGGGTTTCGAGGAGGATAAGGATGGCAGCAAGTACGGCTATGTCGACATCGAGAGCGTCAAGAGCGTGCCCTATGGCGGTGCTGCTCCTGCTTCGTAGGTCTCGAAACTTGTGGGCCGAAGTCCAGGGGCCCGAGGAGAGTAAGGGTGATGAAAGCATGAGGTCATAAAAGGATTTTCGGCATTGAAAGTGGGGACAGTGTGTCGAATGGGACTGCTTCCTGTTCAGTGGTCTTGCACACTTGAGGCTAGATTTCACCACCTAGATCCATGACATAATAATGAATGACATAACAATCACAATCACATCCGTGATCTACTAAACGTGTTTGCCGACTGGCGTAGGTGCATTCTTGACTACTTGTATTGCATTCGAATACCTCATGATCGCGTACAAGGAAGGAATAATCTCAAAGAGGTCTCTGTTCCGTTGTTTCAATCTGTTCATGAGACTAATACAGAAAATCATATGAAATGACAGCCATGGAATGGATTTGATGTCATGAAATTTCGTTACACTTTCCTACAGCCCCAACGCCTTCGCATGCTAATGAACTAATCAAGACTACCCAAATAAGGTCTCTGTAACCACCGCATTCATCCAAACTTCATCGTAATACCATAATCCTTTATTTCGCAGCAAACCTCGACTTCGCCCTCAACTTCTCGCCCAAAAAGAACAGCGCATACACTCCAACACTGCATCCAATCGTGAGCCCACCAAGTAGCGAAACGCCACGATCTACACCCAGGTTGTGGAACAATGGGTAAGCGAAGTGGATCGCTCCAGCTGCAAGCGCACTCCTCGTGAAATCGTTGCCAGCGAACAAACTCGCTGCGTATTGGGGGTAGACCAATGGAAGGTAGAGGAATATGCACTGGATGATGAGGAAGATTCCAATGGTCGTGATCACCTGAAGTAAATTTAGCGATACATTCATTATGGGTAAAGATCGGCAGCAGAGCGGAGGGCGACTTACAATGCCAATACAAGATACAATCCAGTGGATGTCCGTTCGTGCAGTCCATCCGAAGATGAACAGGCCGATCGGGACGAAGAAAGTGACGTATAACGCTGGGATGAGTCTTCGCTCAGGAGACCCGAGACCGTTTGCGCGAATGTTGGGCTCAACGATGCAGTATATATAGAACCAGTACCATGTCATCGCGATGATGACTCCGACCGTGACGCTCAAAAACGTGAGGCCCAGCTCGCCCAAGTTGAAGCCGTACATCTCACTGTAGACAAGGGGGAATGCCTCGAAGAAGGAGTAAAAGATGCCGTAGATGATAGCCGTGTAAACTGCGGTGAACGCAATGCTGGGGTCGAGGAGCATGAGCTGGAATGGGCGCCAGAGTGCCTCGATAGCAACGTCCTTGGGGGTCAGATTCTTCTGATCAATCTCGCTCTGGCTCCTGAGCTTATCATCACCTGTAAGTTTTCGAAGGCGTTGAGCACGGCGCAGAAGGATGGTTGCGGATGATGTCTCTGGCAGGAAGAAGAAAAGGACGATGAAGATCGGGCCGTTCATCCAGAGCATTTCCCAAAGCGACCAGCGCCAGTTCATGGCGGAGACGCTGAAACCTGATATAATTGGTCCCAATGCAGGCCCGCACGTCGCGGCGAAAGCCCACAATGAGAGAACATATGGAAGCTTGATGAGGCTGTAGACGTCTTGGAGGGTGGCGCCTCCAGTGGCCAGACATGGGCTTCCGAAGAAACCTTGCAAGAACCTCAACACCACCAATCCTGCGAAGTTATCTACGAGTGCCGTGGGCACCAGCAGGATAACAAAGATCGCATAACTGATAATATAAGGCGGATTACGGCCGATGATTGGGATTTCGCTCAGGGGTGAGAAGAGCAGTGGTCCGATCCCATATGCGAGGACATACATGGACAACCCCAGACTCGCAGCACCAATCTCGACGCCAAAGCGCTCCATCACACCAGGGATACTGGGCGAGTAGATTGCGCTGCCCATGTAGACGCCCATGGTGTAAATCAGAATCTGGGAGAGGACGAGAGCTTTCTTCCAGAAGGAGAAGTTCTGGGGATTGGCTTCGTCGTCAGTGGCGTACCAGTCGACAAGAATGGTGCCATCTTCCAGAGTATCGGGCTCGATGGGACGGCTCGGACCGCGCTCGATTGAAGCAAGGGTGAATTGCTGTTCGAGGTCGGCGCGGCTGATGGACTTCTGCAATGCAGTGCGTGTGCCGACGCGGGAGATCTGCGTCCGCAGGGTGTGTTGTGTGCGGGCTGTTTGGATCTTCTCGAGGTCGTTGAGGTCATCTTCGCTGTTTGACTCTGCTTTCTCGAGTACGGTTTCAGGGTCTGGGTAGACGACTTCTTCTACAGCTGGGCCTTCAGGCTCGATCTCGGGTGCTGCGGTCGACGAAGTCGAAAGTCGCTTAGGTACAGCTCTTGTGTGACGGGTATATGCGGCGGGGAGCTGAAAGTCTGCTCGTTCTTCAGGGTATTGTAGAAAGCGGTTCTTGGTGAAGTAGCGGATGAGCTGCCCAGCTGGGGCATCTCTGATGAGGGTGGACATAGTTCTCAAGCTGCCGATGGAATGTAGCGAAGACTCGATTATACTTGATGGAGATGTGATAGTTTGAAGGTTAATCAGAGAATATTCTCAAGATCGTGTATATTGATGGTGTTGGTAGAGGTGATGATTGTTTTAATGAAAGATACCTCGCGCAACCCACCCATACTTATCCTCTTCACTATTGTCATGGTGGCCTCCTATCTCCATCTCAACGCCCAAAATCAGCAGCCATTCTCACAAAGCAAGCTCTTCGTTACAAATCGATATAGAAAAAGCTTAATTCTCCACAACAGCACGCCATTCGTCGTCTAAACTGCCCTACAGAGAGATGGCTACATGAAACAAGCCTAATGTGGAATTAAGCACGCACATTGGAGACATGCTGCGAGACGTAAGTTGTTCGCTGTCTAATCTCCGTTACTAAGCCATGGTGAAGATCGCTTGGCTGTCCAATGGTAATCCAGCCGGTCATCGACGCACCCTTGCTAGAGTGGCTGTTTAGAGTTAAGCGAGCTCATGATTGTTAATCATGGTGTGGCGACGTCATGCATCCCACTTTTTTCTTTCAACTCCGTCGTGGTGAGTTTCGTCCGCTTGTGAATCATGGACTTTACTTTAGGCGGGCTAAAACTTATTGAAATCTTCTTGAGTGAGCTCGTAATCCTTGGCCGACTTTTGTAGAATGTTCGAGGGCTGGCGTTCTTCGGATCTGCTTCCCTTTGCTACAAAATGGCGCATAGAAGTGAAAATCTTGTGGATGCCTAAAAGACGAGAAAACTCCTTTGTTCTCCTTCTAAAAGAGCTACACGGAGAATCGTAGAACAACAGGAAACAAGCTGGCTTGCTGGACAGGACGACTTGTCGAATCTATGCGCCTGTCATTTGCGCTCGCATGCGCCACCATGCGACGAACTACAATATCATCGTACCCATCCAATTATGGCAAGGAGAATCTCCTCCGACAAAATAACGACTCAAAGTTTGAACGCACGAAGATCACCGTACGTAGTCAGTAATTGCCCCTTAAGGCTGAAGCACTTCAATCACAGCTACACCTTATCCCGTGGACCATTCGCATATCATGTCTCTCGACCACGGGTATATTTCGCGCGATATAAAGCTCACTGTAACTTAGCACGCCTAACATGTGATATGCGTATTCCGACGCCATTCCGCACCCGCCTTGGCCAGCATCAAAGTGGGTCAACGAAGTTCTGCATGCGGCTTTAGTACCATTGCCGGCAAACATGCTGAATCTGATGAGTTCGGAGTACCCTTCAGGCCGAAGGCCAAAGGCCAAAGACCGAAAATTCCTGGACTCAAACTCATCCGAGCACTTGTTACTGGGTTTTTGAGATGCATGAAGGATAACATGGCTGCAAAGTATGTTTAACTATGGGATAAGTCATAGTTACTCAAAATAAGCCATGGCTGTGGATCCATGCTGCATGGCCCCTGGTCATATCATGCTTGGTATTCGAACTTCATGTCTTTCCTCCATCTTGCAACTCCATGGAACAACCACTCTTGCAACGATGCTCGACTCTATCATAGCTGTAGTGCTTTGTCTCGCTGTACTCATTTACGTGTATGTCAAAACTCAACCCCGCATCGATGAGGACAGAAAGTCTCTCCTCAAACTGCCTCTCATAGGCGACCTCCACAGTTCCCCCATCGATAAGCCTTTGCTTAACTGGAGTACGTGGTCCAAGGACCATGGCCCAATCACTGTGCCAAAGCTCTTCGGGATCGTTCCCCTCGTTGTTCTTAATTCGTACGAGGCTGTGACCGAGCTCTTCAGTCGTCGCAGCCATTGGTATAGCAATCGGCCATCGTCGGTCAGTATGGAGATGATTACAGGAGCAGTACCAGGACGCTCGAGGTTTACGTTGATGCACGACTATGATGAGCATCTAAAGCTGCATCACCGGATTCTGGCACCGAGTCTTGGGGCGCTGGCAGCGAGCAGATATCAACCACTCATGGAACTTGAGGGCAAGCAGTTGCTTTTCGACCTCCTCAGCATATCTGACGCTGCTTCCACAATCGATACGAAAGCCATATATCCTTTCCTAGAGCGGACACAGTCCAGCGTCATCCTCGCGCTCCATTACGGTCTACGAATCCCCACCTCCTCCGACCCAACCCTCCACGAAGTAATCGCCATCCAAAAAGCCATCACACACCTCGCCGCTAACCCCCAACTCCCCGACCTTCTACCCATCCTGCGGTACCTTCCTTCCTTCCTCTCCCCCTGGCAACGCTACGCGACCAAGCTCTACGCCTCCCAAACCGATCTCTACACCCGTCTTCTCCACCACGGCATCTCAGCCCCAGGCTGGAACGCAGCCAAGCAAGCGAAAGCCAGCGCGCGAAACCTATCTACTACTCCCATCGTTGAAGATTTCGATCTAGATCTCGCATTCACACTCGCGACCTCCATCCAAGGCGGTATGGAAACATCTCCGCGCCAACTTCTCTGGGTTTTCGTCGTCGCCCTCACTTACCCCTCATTTATCCACCACGCACACTCCCTCCTCGACAAAACTGTCGGCCGCGACCGACTCCCCTCGTTCGCTAACCGTCCAAAACTTGCATACATCGATGCGATTGCGCATGAGCTGTTTCGGTGGCGTCCCATCTCTCCAGGCTCGATTCCGCGGCGGGCGGATCGCGATGACGAGTTTGGAGGCGTGGGGATTAAGAAGGGGGTTACAGTCATGGCTAACGCGTGGGCGATTGGGAGGGATGAGAAAGTCTTCGACCCAGCGCTGGGTAATTTGGAAGACTTTGTGCCGGAGCGGTGGATGCGGGATGGGAGAGTTCGGAGTGAGCTGCCGTTGCCGGTGTTTGGGCAGGGGAGGAGGATTTGCCAGGGTAAGCGTGTGGCTACGGATGGGACGTGGCTGAATATCGCGTGTTTGCTTTGGGCGTTTGATGTCGAGGCTGTGGAGGGTGAGGAGGTGGATCCGTGGAATATGGTGGTGACAGGGTTCATGACTGAGCCGAAGCCGTTTAGCTTGAGGTTGGTGCCGAGGGGGGCGTGGGTAAGAGATGTGGTGGATAGGGAATGGGGGAGTGCGGAGAAGAGATTGGAGAAGGTCATGGGCGGTGCTGATGATGTTGAGGCATAGTCATTTTACTGAGGAGCCAGTATCTGGTGATGACCTGCACATACTATTTTATCGGGATTGTTGCTCTCTCGACGCGAAGTCTGTTTGTACGAGATTGAATGGGCAAAGCTAAGACCATAGTACATTGTGTCCTGCTACGATGACCACGGTGCTCTCGTTTCGAACGTGGCATTGTGCACGGGGATAACCTTCGACCTTCTGATCAAATCTTCTCCCAACTTGCAAGCGTCCAGTCAGATGAAAATAGCACCTCGGAAAAAGGGCAACGCAAAGATTGTAAAACTGTACTAGGTGTGGTAACCATGATCGCCTCTACAAACTTATCAAATGCTCATAGTGAAGCCGTCATTGAGTCAGATAAATTGTCCTAAAGCCCCAGGTTTGGCGCACCTCTTCCGGTACAAAGATCAAGGACAGCCCATCACACAGTCCGGCCTTCGTTGATGGCATGCTGCTTATGCTGAAGACTCCCGAAGTAGCTGAAATGTGAAACTTTCTGCTTGCAAGCATTACATCGCACAAAGCCTGGCCACCAATTCCTTTTTGCGCTGCAACCAAGGGGTCGAACGTGAAGGATTTTAACGTAAGACGAAACGGCCATATTGTGTCGAGGTCCATTCTGAGCACATGCTCTGTACCTGCACCAACGATTTCTATGAGTCGGCAGTAGCATATCTTCCATAGACATATCGCTCCTCAAGACGTGGAAATGTGGCTGGAAACACACAAAGGTACTTTCTTTCCGCAGAGAGCGTGAGAGGTGCTCAAGATAAGCGTCGAGAATGTCTCTGCCGAAAATTTGTGGTTTTGCGAAGGTCTGATCGGATCATAGCCCCCTTATGTGCTATGAGCTGTTACCATCGTTCATGACTTCGTGGACCTAGCCTTCAGGATCTGAGAGTTAATATCATTAAGTATTGTCTTGGGAAACCGTGATTACAATCGCCCATCCAAATATAGCTTGGCCCTGGTATTTCGTTCGCATGCGAGTCTTCGAGACGCCTACATTATCATATCGGCAGAGCACTCGATCGTGATGTAAAATGCATTGTTTTCCAGAGAAGCTGCGAAGCATTGTTACTCCGTCCACTGGTCAAATATGGCGGAACCTTGGTCGAAAGGTGCCCCAGATTCGAAGTATCTCATAGTCTAAGTGCTCCAAGATACAACAAGGTACCGAAATACCCAATATCTGATGTATCAGTCCATCTTTTACCGCAGTCAAAATGCTGGGCCTTGAATCGCTCTTTGCAAACTCGCAATGGCGCAGGACCAAAGAGCTGGAATATGTGATGTCTCACCGGGAGATTCGTCGATGTATCGCCGCATTCCTTGAGAAATATTTAGAGATGAAATGAACAGACATTGCATATTCCAGTCGAGCTGGATAGTAGACTGAAGTAAATTGAGACGGACCCTGAAATCTTGGCATTGTGGCACGAGCTCATTCGCGCGGAGCTCCACACGTCGCCCATGGGCCGCCCTGCTTCTCCATTGCACGCCCCTCCTTGACTCCTTGTGCCTTTACCATGTTGTCGGGCATTCTGATCTTCAATCAGAAAGGTGAGAACCTGATCTTTCGCGCCTTCCGCAATGATTGCCGCCCGCGGCTCGCCGACGTCTTCCGCATCCAAGTAATATCGAACGCCCAAGTACGGTCTCCAATCCTCACATTGGGCTCGACGACATTTAGCCATGTCAAACACGAGAACATATATCTGGTGGCGGTGACCAAGAGCAACGCCAATGCGGCGTTGGTGTTTGAGTTCCTGTACCGCTTTGTGGGATTAGGGAAGGCCTACTTTGGCAAATTCGACGAGGAAGCTGTCAAGAACAACTTCGTGCTGGTGTACGAGCTTCTCGACGAGATTCTGGACTTTGGCTATCCGCAAAACACCGAGACCGACACTTTGAAGATGTACATTACCACGGAAGGCGTTAAATCGGAAAGAGCAATGGTTCGTAACCGTGCAGTGGAACGTGAAAACAGCGGCTGACATTGCATAGGAGGACTCATCTAAAATCACAATGCAAGCGACAGGTGCGCTATCATGGCGGCGAGCAGATATCAAGTACCGCAAGAACGAGGCATTCGTGGATGTGATCGAAGATGTGAATTTGCTCATGTCTGCGACCGGCACAGTGCTCCGAGCCGACGTCAACGGACAGATCATCATGCGAGCATATTTGTCTGGCACACCCGAGTGCAAGTTCGGACTCAACGACCGCCTGACACTGGGCGAGGACCATCTACAACAACCGTCAGGAAATAAAGCTGGTGCGAAGGCAACACGAGCAGCCGCTGGCAGTGTGACACTCGAGGACTGTCAATTTCATCAGTGCGTCAAGCTCGGCAAGTTCGACACAGATAGGATAATATCCTTTGTGCCGCCAGATGGCGAGTTTGAGTTAATGCGGTACCGCGCTACCGAGAACGTGAACCTACCATTCAAAGTACACGCCATTGTCAACGAGGTTGGTAAGACAAAGGTCGAGTACAGCATCGCCATTCGTGCCAACTATGGCTCGAAGCTGTTTGCGACCAATGTCGTGGTACGGATACCGACGCCCCTCAACACTGCCCGTATCACCGAGCGAACCTCCCAAGGCAAGGCCAAGTACGAGCCAGAACACAATAACATTGTGTGGAAGATACCCCGCTTCACCGGTCAAAGCGAGTATGTTCTGAGCGCCGAGGCTAGCCTGACGAGTATGACAAACCAGAAGGCGTGGTCACGACCGCCACTTAGCTTGAACTTTTCGCTGCTCATGTTCACGAGTTCGGGGCTGCTTGTGCGATATCTCAAGGTCTTCGAGAAGAGCAACTACAGTAGTGTGAAGTGGGTTCGGTATATGACCCGAGCGGGTAATTATGAAATAAGGTCAGTCTCGGTGATAGCTCGAACTGCACATTGCTGACACCAACAGGTTTTGATCGCTTTAGCCATATAGTGGCGCTGCGCTGCGCTTAGACTTCTAATATGCATTGTAGGCGTTAGGGGGCTACATACGATATCCATCGAGCTTTTGGAATAGCGACTGCTTCAGCGCCAAACACACAGCCATTGGCCATCCCGGCAATGATTCACTGAATTCCGAATGCCTGAAGTCAATGTTCCATTCCCTACGTCATTCAGACGAGATCACGACATACAGGTGAGACTGGACTGCATGTCAAAGCAACACTTTGTGCAAGCTCAAAACACGTGTCCAGTTGGCACTGTGGATGAACAGCGGCAATGCATCAGAGTCATCTGATTTGGTATGGATCAGTGTAGACACGACAGGGCTTGTCGTTGAATCCTTGTCTATTTCTGTCTTGGAAATGTACTACCACGCAGTTCGCTTCAGGCTACTACATTTAGGCGCTGTGTGTCCGAGCACAATGCCCCTGTATTCCCCTCTGCATTACGATCCCACATCTCTGAGACCATGTTCTTCCTGTCCGCGTTTTCACTGATGTGCCTCACCTACATCATCGATAACATTGACCAAAGTTTCCCAGGATCTCAGGATGGAAGCTGTCGCAGCTATTGGTTTAGCAAGGAACGTCTTGCACATAATCGAGGTCGCCAGGGACATTACTGTTGATACGGCAAAGGTTGGGTTGAATCAAGTAACGGTCGTTGCAACGAGTTGAAGTAGATGATTGATTGATTGATTGAAAGAGAGAGATGAAAAGAACTACATATGAACTATACTCAGGT